>LBNU01006928.1:249580-346798 GCA_014162995.1 Artemisia annua
GGGTGGGGTTGGTGGGGTAAGTTTTGTGAATTGACAGAAGTGGTCCCTCCGTGTTTTTTATTCTTAAATCATGTTTTTTTGATCCGACGGTCAGGATTGATCCATTAGTATGTGGGAGTTTTTAGGTTTGCAAAATAAAACGCCTCCTTAGGTTAATCCCCACCATTAGATCAAACTATATGAATGGTGGAGATTTGTCCCTCAGTTTGTAACAAAAAACTAGTTTCTAAAATAACTCACCTCCTGATCCATACTAACAAAAACATAAAAAACTGATGGTTAGGTTTGTGATTATTTGTAGCAATTTTTTTTCTTCATAAAACCATTGTATTATTATAAAACAAAAATAAATTATTATTATTATTATTATTATTATTATTATTATTATTATTATTATTATTATTATTATTATTATTATTATTATTAGAGTAAATTGCAAAAATCATCCCTGTGGTTTGTTGAATTTGGCACTAATCATCCTTTACTGATATTATTGGCAAATATCATCCTTAAAACGTGAAACGTCTGGCGTATTACATTCTCGCCAGCATAAATGACCATTTTACCCTTACTTTATTTGATAAATTACCACAAGTTTTATAACATTAACCAAAAGATTTTTGTTCTTCCTAATCTTGTCTCTCTCATACACACAATTGATATTACATTCCTCATCTCATAACATCCTCTTTTATTTCTACAAAATAAACACACTCACCACCACCAACACCGCCACCATCATAAGCATTCGTTACAACCTGGTCGCCACAAGTTGGTGCTCCCCTTTGATGGCTGCTACAGATATGGGGCTTATGGTTTTTTCATGTGTTGATCTGTTTATTACATCAATTTCATTCAGTTGTGTTTCAGGGTTAGGGACTTGGTAAAGTTAGGGGTTTAGATTGGTGTTTGTGTTGTAAATTAATAGGATTGAACTAAAACTTACATCTTAATCGATGTGGATGAGGTAGTTGAAGAAGGACGTGAATGATATAAATGAATTTCTCGATGGAACACTGATGAGCGAGGTGTGGAAACTGGAATGAAAAAGAACCTACATGGTTCCCAAATTGAGTTCATGAGACGTCCGTATATGTAAAATCTCATGTATGCATTTGCATAGCACAATAACTCGTGCTATCATTTTGATATTTATAATTCCGTGCATATACATAGGGCTGAGCACCGCAGGTTCAAAACCGAGCCGGACCGACGAAACCGACCGAACCGACAAAAACCGAACCGGACCGACGGCCCGTCGGTTCGGTTTCGGTTTCAGGTTTTATATTATTTCGGTTTCGGGTCGGTTCGGTTCGGTTCGGTTTGGCCCAAAACCGACAAAAACATACCAAAATACACTTAGACCGACAAAACCGAACTGAACCGACGAAAACCGAACCGACCGACGGCCCGTCGGTTCGGTTTCGGTTTCGGTTTTTATGAATTTCGGTCCTCGGTTTTTTCGGTTCGGTTCGGTTCGGCCCAAAACCGACAAAAACATACCAAAATACACTTAGACCGACAAAACCGAACCGAACCGACGAAAACCGAACCGACCCGACGGCCCGTCGGTTCGGTTTCGGTTTCGGTTTTTCATGAATTTCGGTCCTCGGTTTTTTCGGTTCGGGTCGGTTCGGGTCGGTTCCGACCCGATGCTCAGCCCTACATATACATTATGCACGGAATTATAAATAACAACAACATGTGAATAACAACAACATATATGTTGTTTTAAAGAATTGTATATTTATGTGAATAACAATTTTGATACTTATCATTTTGATATTTATGTGAATAACAACATCATATATATTGTTTTAAAGAATTGTATAAAGTCTACGAGGTATAATGTTTAGGGGGTATTTATTAAATTTATAAACTTATTAAAAAACACGGAAATTTATAAATTAACTTATGTTTATATAATTTATTTAAAATTTAACAACAAAAGTTTTATTAATTACTCTCTCATTTTTTTTTAACAAAATCAACACATGCGTTTTTATAATTTTTTTTGTTGGATGTAATTTAGATGTGTTTGACCAAATTATTTCAATTTTGACTTTTTATTGGCTAATAGGAATGACTCACTTTTGCCATGTGGCAAGATGGTGCATTATTAGTCCAATCTCAATTGGTGAACATAAATTTTCACTTTTTAAAAATCTCTTACATACAACAATAAGAAATTTGAGAAAATAGTTTTTTTAGTTTTTATAAGTTAAGATATTTGGTGGTAAAAAATCTGTATGATTTTTTTTCTACAAATTAAGCAATTATAGCTTTTTAGGTTAAACAGAAACCGTATGAAATTCAAATTCGGTTTTCAGTTTGATTTGATCCACTTTGAATAGGGTTTGGTTTTGTTCGTTTTGCCTTCGAAGAATTTCAACCCGAAAAAACCAAAAAAAGAGAACCCGAAATCCGGACCAATAAAAACCCCTAAAAAACAGCAGATGAATTTTACCAAACTAGCCATAAAACCAAATAAGCGGATCATGATAGACAACTTTTTTACAACACCGCTATTTTTTGGTTTTCCTTTTTTGGGTCATTGTATAAAGTATAAACGACTATGCTCACCCTTACTTTTTTTTTGAATATCAAAATATATTAAACAAAAGCCGAAGCCAAACATTACAAAGCATCACTCCTCGCTATAGAGTCATGATAGTCAACTCAGGTTATCCAAATCCCATAAACTTTTTGTGATCTCGTTTTGGTAGCTAATAATTGATGTGCTAGTTAGGTAATTTAGTGTCCTGGTGACTACTATTGTCGATATGTTGCTAATGTGGCCATATACGCAAGCCAAATGAAAGCCAAATACCAAATCAGAATAACGATACAAGTAAGTCGCTAGTTTGTAACAAAATATCTCATACGTATTGTTGGGCTTTTGAAACAATGTTGTGTTTTCTTATTTCAAACTGTGTAAAGAGTCTGTTTACCCTCAAGTAAAGGTAAAGGTACAACTGTCTACATTCTGCTTCCCGCATACTTGCCCTGACGGAGATTGGGCATTGTTGTTGTTTTAGTCTTACTCTTGTATGTTAGGGAATTAAAGGGCCGGTAGATATAGTCCTTCTACACCACTTAGGCCTTGTGTTGTCCAGGTATATTCTTGACTACAAAATTTAATGCAAGAATATGACAAGTTACACATATGATGATTATCGGAGATAACAATCTCATTGTACTTTTGAGGATTTTCCAAGAAAAAAAAAATCAATATAAATAGACACTTTAATATCTGACTAATCAAACACAAGAACAATAATACAGTATCAAATTTCAATTAAAGAATCATCAAGTCTTTAAGCAATGGCCACTTTTAGCCACATTGTTGTCGTTTTGGCCATATCGGTTGTAGTGTTGCTTCCGGCAAGCACTATGGCAGCCGATTATGTGGTGGGAGGCGATAGTGGTTGGACTACCGGCTACAATTATACTGCATGGGCTCAAGGCAAAGTTTTCTATGTTGGTGACAAACTAGGTGAAATGTTTGAACTTGTCTACTTTCTTTTGTATTTCTAAAAGAAAACTTTATTACGCGAACCAATTTTACCAAACGTTTTGTTTGTTTATAGCGTTCAATTACCCAAAAGGCGTGCACAATGTGTACAAAGTGGATGCTGCCTCTTTTGCCAATTGCACCGTACCTACACCTGGAACGGGCCTTACATCTGGACACGATGTTGTGACCTTAATGACCTCAGGCAAAAAGTGGTACATCTGTGGCATAGGGAACCATTGTGCTGAGCAAGGCCAGAAATTGGTCATCAACGTTGAAGGAATGCCTCCAGCACCAGCGCCAAGTAGTGCTACCAAGTATGCATATCAAAGTTTCATGGCACTCATCGTTGTTTTGGCATTCATCGTCATAGTTTGATTTTAACGTTTAATATGTACTTTTATCGATTGATATAAGAATAAGACTATACGGTTCTTTGGTAGTCCATTCATGAACCAAGATATATTATATCGCATATAACTTTTAAATTAAAGTAAGTGCTTACCAAAAGTCCTAATATCACCCTATTACAAACTCCGATTTTACATATTTTTTGTTCTAATAAACACAAACCAATACTAATAAAAAGATTTAGTTTGGAACACTCTCCAGTATAGCATCTCTTAGATCCATCCCGAACATGCTAATGTAACTTTTTCTTATTTTCTTCATACCGGTCTCACTTTGGCTCACGAATATACGTTCCAACTCACCCTTGCCAGTAGTTCTTCCTTTGATAATTGCTTCTAGTACCTAAGTTTGTAGTAAATGATCAGAAAAAAAGAACCACATAATGTCAAGATGCTAAAGTAAATGATTTATATTTATTTTGGTTGCTTGAAGAACTATAAAGTCATCTATTAAATTTCTCTAACTTTATCTCCATAAATTTGGAATATGTTGAAGCAAAAGTTAGTTTAAATAGCAATATATTGCTTGCAACCACTTTGAAGTTTAAGTGACTCTTCTTCAACTTCTACTTGAAAAGCAAGGAAATTAGTCACCTTTGCATAATATTTTGGTGGATTGTTTAGTACACTAACATCTGCACTATGAGCTTTCTGTAATGCAGCCAAGCCATTAACATATGCACAAAAAAAATACCCATATCCAATTTAGCCATAAAACTTAGTCATGTCTTTTTTTTTTTTTTTGGGTAACCATGGTTTTTGATCTAGTAGCTGAGTAATCCACTAGCTTTGAACACAAAGCTACATAGACGAAAATCAAGTAAAACTCTTTATTTTCAGACGAAAATCAAGTAAAACTCTTTATTTTCAGAAGTATGGCATGTCAACTAAAAAAGCAGAAGTGTAGGGACTTTAACTAACCATTTCCTAGATGGGTTTGCATCCTATGTATTAAAAGTTGTTATTTCACAAAGTACAACTACTAAGGCACAATGTACAACAATTCATGCACAAGATAACAGAGTTGTTACCTTTTGGTAAGAGTGTTGAGGTTCAATGCTCATAATGTCTTGGTCCAAATTCCTTCTAAATTTACTTTGATAAGCTTGTTGGATGAAGAAAAAAAGGTTTGATTTTCTACCAACATAAATCTCAATGAGTGCCTTGTAATTGGCACTATCCCTTTATTTAAAAATGGCGTTTTTCGCTATGATAGCGTCACGCTCATGCGGATTTAGTATCGATAGTGACAAGATCGTGCTAGTTTTTGACGTATGACCATCAATCTTGTTTTGTAAACGATCATATAAGTCTTCACCATACATCTCCATGTACTTTTCTCGGATCTTTTGGCAATTATGTTGCGTTGAATGGCCTTGTGTTGTCTAGGTATATTCTTGAGTACAATTTAACGCAAGAAAATGACAAATTACCCAAATGATTGCAAATGATTACCTAGGATTTCGGAGGCATGACTGCCACCACCCTTATAGTTTTGAGGATGTTTCCAAGAAAAATAATTCAATATAAATAGGCACTTTTACATCTAAGTAATCAAACTCAAGAACAATAATACCATTTCACTATCTCAGAGTCATCAAGTATTTAAGAATTCAACCACAAGCTATGGCCACTTTTAGCCACATTGTTGTCGTTTTGGCCATATCGATCGTAGTGGTTCTTCCGGCGAGCACTATGGCAGCCGAATATGTGGTGGGAGGCGATAGTGGTTGGACCACCGATTACAATTATACCGCATGGGCCGAAGACAAAGTTTTCTATGTTAATGACACACTAGGTGAAATGTTTAAACTTGTCTACTTTCTTTTGTATTTCTATAAGAAAACTTTATTACGCGAGCTAATTTTACCAAACTTTTTGTTTGTTTTTAGTGTTCAATTACCCACAAGGCGAGCACAATGTGTGGGTAGTGGATGCTGCCTCTTTTGCCAATTGCAACTTACTTACACCACCGCATATGGTCCTTGCATCTGGAAACGATACTTTTTTCTCTCTTACCCTGGGCAAAAGGTGGTTCATTTGTGGCGTGGGAAACCATTGTGCTGAGCACAACCAAAAATTGGCCATCAACATTGAAGAAAAAACTCCAGGAATGACTCCAGCACCCGCGCCAAGTAGTACTACCAAGTATGCATATCAAAGTTTCACGGCACTCGTCATTGTTTTGGCATTAATCACCATAGTTTGATTTTAACGTTTAATATCTACTTTTATCGATTGATATATGAACAAGACTATATGGTTCTTTGATAGTCCATTCATGAACCAAGATATATATAATATCGCATATAACTTCTAAAATAAAGTAAGTGCATACCAAAAGTTCTAATATTTCACCCTATTACAAACTCCGATTTTACATATTTTTCGTTCTAATAAACATATACCAATACTAATAAAAAGATCAAGTTTGTCATTAATCAATACTAGTTTTCATGGTCATTGCGACGAGCAAGTCTCTAAAATCCCCGTTTGGAACACTCTCCAGTATAGCATCTCTTAGATCCATCCCGAACATGTTATTGTAACTTTTTCTTATTTTCTTCATACCGGTCTCACTTTGGCTCACGATTATACGTTCCAACTCACCCTTGCCAGTTGTTCTTCCTTTGATAATTGCTTCTAGTACCTAAGTTTGTAGAAAATGATCAGAAAAAAAGAACCACATAATGTCAAGATACTAAAGTAAATGATTTAGTTATTTTGGTTGCTTGAAGAACTATAAAGTCATGTATTAAATTTCTCTAACTTTATCTCCATAAAATTTGGAATACGTTGAAGCAAAAGTTAGTGTAAATAACAATATATTGCTTGAAACTACTTTGAAGTTTAATTGACTCTTCTTTAACTTTTACTTGAAAAGCAAGGAAATTAGTCACCTTTGCATAATATTTTGGTGGATTGTTTAGAAATTTCACCACAAATTTCAATGCATCTTCAAACTCCCCATCATATTTATTCTTGAAGTGCTGCAATAAAAGCAAGTAAAAAAAGATAAGAAAATAAGAAGTTAAAAACTATATATATAGTAAAACTTACTAATCTAACCATGTATCATGTTTCAATAAGTTTTTACCAAATTCGCACTATTCGGGTAAAAAAAGTTAACATGTTTAAACACGTTTCGCCTAAATGAAAAACTGAAAATCATGTGTCATGTGTGTAGATCGCTTGCACGGAACCTACAAAGACAAATATAGAAAGAAAAAAAGAAAGAGAAATTTTTTATTTTAAACCTTTAACCTTTTTACATGTAATAAACGTTTCTCGTTTTGTCTTGACAACACCTAAAATTCGTGCAGTTAGTTGCACGCATTATTTCCCCGGTGTTTTATAAAGCAAACGGGTGAATTGCCTTCTTTGCAAAAGAAAATAAAGAAATAGGCACAGTGAGCGAAATGCATGGGCAGAGATAGGAGGGGGCTGCGTTCCAAATAACTCTTATCTAAAAAACCTGGAGTGTAAATTTTTTAAAACATATAATTATCTTTGTAATTTGCCCCTAAAAGATTATATTCTACAAAAGGTGAAGATCGGTGGGATCACCCTGGTCCCATGCATCCTAAGGATGCCAACCGGACCCTCCCCCAAGGACCCGGCCCCAGGCAATGAACACCTGTCCCAGTGACTGTACTTATCAGGAGGTCGGCTATGAACCCTGGCCATTTTCTACAAAAGCCCCCTCGATGACCAGTCAATCTGAGCATTTGCGGTGGTGGATGGTATCAAATAGCCTTTAGTGCCAAGGAAGAGGTTTGCACCTGGGTCTATTGACTCGGGCCCAAACACCCTTACCATTGGACTAAAGATCCAAATGATCCCTAAAAGATTATATTATAGCGTAAAGTTTGCTCACTTGATCATAACTTTTTTGACTGAAGCTTGCAAAAATGCCGATTAAACAAATAACTAAATAAATTATCTAGACTTCATCATATGCAATACCTCAAAAAATGGTTATTAGTTGATAGCAAATATTTTACCTTTGTGTAGCTATGCCCATAAATATGCTTATAGATTGTGAAAGTGAGTTTGAGTTGTGGAATGCTTCTTTTACTCAAAATTTCAAGCACCACACCCTCATCAATCTTGAACCCCCCTGATGTTGCTTTCCCTGTTTGGAATAGCCTTTGTGCATCGCATTTGCCAATGTGTACACTAACTTCTGCACTATGAGCTTTTTGTGATGCAGCCAATGCCATTAACATCTGCACAAAAAATACCCATATCCAATTTAACCATAAAAATTAGTATTGTTTTCTTTTTGGTAACCATGGTTTCCGATCTTTTAGCCGACTCATTCACGGGCGTTGAACATACCGCTACACAGACGAAAATCAGATAAAACACTTCATTTTCAGGAGTTTGGCGTGACCACTATAAAAGCAGAAAGTACAACTACTCAAGCAAAAGACTAGAAAGTGTAAGGAGTTTAACTAACCATTTCCTAGATGGGTTTGCATCCTATGTATAAAAGGTTGCTACTTTCACAAAGTACAACTACTAATGAACATAGTACAACCATTAATGCACAATAAAACAGAGTTTTTACCTTTTGGTAAGAGTGTGGAGGTTCAATGCTCATAATGTCTTGGTCCAAATTCCTTCTAAATTTACTTTGATAAGCTTGTTGGATGAGGAAAAAATGGCTTGATTTTCTGCCAACATAAATCTCAATGAGTGCCTTGTAATTGACACTATCCCTTTCTTTAAAAATGGCGTTTTTCGCTATGATAGCGTCACGTTCGTGCGGATTTAGTATCGATAGTGACAAGATCGTGCTAGTTTTTGATGTATGACTATCAATCTTGTTTTGTAAACGATCATATAAGTCTTCACCATACATCTCCATGTACTTTTCTCGGATCTTTTGGCAATTATGTTGCGTTAATTGGCTTGCGAGAACCCGAACCAAGAGGCTAAAGTTTCCTATAGAACCATGAACTTGCTTGCAGATATCTTCTAAGGAGGTTTGGTTAAATGGTTTTGCCATTGTTGGTTAAAGTTTCTTATGAAATGTACGTGTTATATATATAGAAAAAAGTGTGACTTGGGAGACAAGGGTGTGGTATCATGGTCCACTAGGATAAATGAACACTTTTCCTTTCATTTTCTTAAGAAAGTTGTGTACTTTTCTAATGGAGAAGTTGCTTCATTCTAAATGGGTCAACAATTGACTCATAGAATTATAGTTATATCATATTTATTTGTGTTTGGTATGCGTATGTTATATCATATTTATTTGGTATGTTGTATGTTATACATATTTATATTGTGTTAGTGTTTTGTACTAGTTATAATGCCCGCGCACGCGCGGGTTTTTTTTAAAAATTTTTTGAATCATATATTTTTATTTATTAAAAAAATAATAATTTAATCTTTGTTTTGTTTGATTTATAATGTTTAATTATAGTTTTTTATTATTAAAGATAATTATTTAAAAATTTTAATCTTATTGTTAATTGCATCTTATCTATATTTTTTGTATTTATCTTACTTGTGTTATGGATAAATATAAAATATTATCTAATAAGAAAATAATCTTTTTTTCTAAATAATATTATTACTAAATAAGGTATGGTTTAGTTTTTTTGAAATGGAAAAGTCCCCACTTGGGGTTTTGTTTTATTATATAAAAGATGAGTGTTGGTGAATGATGTAATTTTATTAGCAGTATGATTGTTTTTTGTATAGTAATGAATGTTGACCCCATAAAGTCAAACTTTTATGGCAATTAAAATATTTGCTAGTTTCAAGCCTATTAAGTATTAAGAGTTTATGAACACATACAAATTGAATATTAGAAAGTCAAATAACTTCAATGCATAGAAAGTCAAATAACTTCATAAAATAAAAGTGACTTTTAGTAACTTCATTACACATGAAAATTGAATATTAGATAGTCAAATACCAACATTCAGTCATACATAGTGGGTGCGTTTGGTATGCCGCGAGGAATGACAATGGGTATGAGTTTGATAGTAGTGGTGAGTCCCTCAACTATGAAAGATCCATTCCCCCCTCAAGAGTTGTATATGGAGTATGGAATATATTAGACTTTCATAGTCATAGTTGTGGGCCCAGGCATCCTAAACAAACACAAACTATCACTTTCATAGTGATAGTTTGATTCCCTTAGTAGGAAACCAAACGCACCCAGCGTTTCAAGTTTGCAAATGCCTTTTCATGAACCAAAGTGGGCAATCTAAAGTTACTAAAAAGCTTGAGTAAATTACATGAATGGTCCCTGTGGTTTGACGAAAATTTCACCTACCGTCCCTCAAACTTAAAAGTTGCATGTATGGTCCCTGTCGCTGCCAAAGAATAACATGAATGGTCCTTCAGACTAATTGTCGTTAGTTTTTCCGTTACTCCATTTGCACCGTTAGTCCTTTAACGACCGTTTGCAACAAACATTTGCACCGTTAGTCCTTTCATATGTTTTTGTCCGTTTTTATACGTTTTCGTCCGGTTTTATATGTTTTCGCCCATTTTCTTACGTTTTCATCCATTTTTCTTACGTATTTGTCTGTTTTCTTACGTTTTTTCCATTTTCATACGTTTTCGCCTAGTTTCTTACATTTTCATCCATTTTTCTTACGTTTTTCCAGTTTTCATACGTTTTTGTCCGTTTTCATACGTTTCATCTGTTTTTATACGTTTTCGCCCAGTTTCTTGCATTCTCATATGTTTTTCTTACGTTTTTGTCCGTTTTCTTACGTTTTTCCAGTTTTCATACGTTTTGTCCGTTTTCATACGTTTCATCTGTTTTTATACGTTTTCGCCCAGTTTCTTGCATTCTCATATGTTTTTCTTACGTTTTTTCAGTTTTCATACGTTTTTTTACGTTTACATAAGTTTTTGTCCGTTTTTATACGTTTTGGCCCATTTTCTTACATTTTCATCCGTTTTTATACGTTTGTATCCGTTTTCGTACATTTTTATACGTTTTCCTTACGTTTTTTTCCCGTTTTCATATTTTTTCCCGTTTTCATACGTTTTTGTCTGTTTTTGTTAGTTTTTATACGTTTGTGTCCGTTTTTCTTACGTTTTTGCCTAGTTTCTTACATTTTCGTCTATTTTTCTTATGTTTTTGTCCGTTTTTCTTACGATCTTTCATTTTCAGACGTTTTTGTCCGTTTTTCTTACATTTTTGTCCGTTTTCTTACGTTTTTTTTCTGTTTTCATACGTTTTTTTCCTAAATATGTTTAAATTTGGTTTTCTTATATATATATATTTTAATTTTTCTTATAATTTTTTTTTCCTATATATCTTTAAAATTTATAAGAAAAAAATTATAAGAAAACCAAATTATTAGGAAAAAAAAATTATAAGAAAAAAAATTATAAGAAAACAAAAATTTATAAACCAACTTATAAGAAAAACGTATATAAACGGAAAAAAACGTAAGAAAAACGTATAAAAATTGACAAAAATGGATACAAACGTATAAAAACGGATGAGAATGTAAGAAAACGGGCTAATGCGTATAAAAACGGACAAAAACATATGTAAACGGAAAAAACGTAAGAAAAACGGATGAAAACGTAAGAAAATAGGCGAAAACGTATAAAAACGGACGAAAACGTATAAAAAGAGACAAAAACGTATGAAAGGACTAACGGTGCAAATGTTTGTGGCAAACAGTCGTTAAAGGACTAACGGTGCAAATGGAGTAACGGAAAAAAACTAACGACAGTTAGTCTGAGGGACCATTCATGTTATTCTTTGGCAGCGACAGGGACCATACATGCAACTTTTAAGTTTGAGGGACTGTAGGTGAAATTTTCGTCAAACCACAAGGACCATTCTTGTAATTTACTCAAAAAGCTTAATGGAGTTAGTGCACAAAATATTACACAAAATATTTAATAGGAGGATATTTGTATAAAGTGTGGCATTTTAATGAAATGTGAAGGAAAAATGACCATTACGAGTGAAAGGTGAAAGGGTGTGAAGGAAAAATGACCATTACGAGTGAAAGGTGAAAGGGAGTAAGAAGAAGCGAGAAGAGAGTGAAAGGTGAAGTGACGCTAATGTAAAAGTTGAAGTGATGTGATGATTACATTTATTCTAAAGTAAATTGCAAAAATCGTCCTTAAAGTTTGGCCCGTGTGCATGTTTCGTCCCTAACATTTCAAAATATTTGGGACGATATATGTCCAAAAAGGACGATATATGCCCTAAAGGTTAACTTTAGTGACGATCCTTGCAGTTTCAAAATGTGTGGGACGAAACACGCACACGAGCCAAATTTTAGGGACGATTTTTGCAATTTAAAGAAAGAAAGAAGAAGAGTGTTTTGTCATTTTCTTAAGGTAGGGTGTCAAGTGATGTGTGAGTACTTTCGCATTGTAATGCACTAATGCTTCGTGAGGCTTTTTGTATTTTAGTGATTTATTGGATGTCCTTGTAGACATTGAGTATGAGAATGACCAAGAGCCCATATGAGGATTTTGTTAGGTTTGGTTTCATAACCTACAAAACTATCTAGTGAGATTTTGTCAAGTAAAATTACTAGGTTAGATCATCCGCGGCTTGACTTATTTAATCTTTTGTATCTAACATTGTTGATGTCAATGTTGATGTAAAGTTTATATACCAAACAAGTTTTAAGGATGGATTGGTTTATGTAACTTGTGGGTTTCATTTCATTTACATAGACAAAAGTGAATTGCAAGTACCTATGACAATGCTTATTATACAAAGACTAGTATACATAGGACTAATTGCTAGATAAAGAGTACATGTTATGCGTTTGTATGTTATTTGTCTTGGCAGACTTTATGAATACTGCCTATGATGATTGGGACCACAATGACTAGCACGGGCTAAGCTAGTTCGTTTATTTTGATGTTGAAACAAGCAAAATTCATATTCATATTTTCAACAATCATTAGATCTTTGTTTGAACAAAGGTATACAAGCATATAGGAAGCAAATATTCAACACAATTTTTTCTTCGTTACAAACGTTGATAACCAGCAATGAAAATTTTCAAATGTACCGATTTGGTACTTGAATTTTGAAAAAGTTATGTAAATGTAACGAGCTTTTATAAAGTGTTCAAATCTGCACATTTTGATGAGGTGTCATACCTGAAAGTCTGACACGTAGCACCATTTATAACGTGACATGTCATCAAAATGTGCAGATCATGACACTTTATGAAAATTCTTTATACATACACAACTTTTTCAAAGTTCACCTAGCAAAACAAGACAATAAAGAAAGTTTGTTGCTATTCCATGACCAAAACCTTTGAAAAAACAAAGTTGGGAACTTAAAGGGTCCTTCTTTACCAAATAGGCAGAGGACACCTCTTGAAAGAAAATATACTAGATCTATCATGAGAAAATCTCTTACGTGAATCGTGAAGCAATGCTTTATGAATATCATACTCACATACTAACTAGGACTCTAAAGTATTTAATTCAGAATGAGTAAAGAACACAATAAAATAATATCAATGCCAACTCATATTAGCTCAGAAAATGTTAGGTATGAAGTATGAATGGATGTGTGCGTAGGTAGTGTAATCCTTAAAGATGTAATAAAGGTACTTTGGAAGTTTTGGTTGTGAAAAGTGAAGTGATGTGTAGAATAGAAATAGCATATAAAAGTTAAAAGTTGGAACCGGAGTATCAGACATATAAATCATTTCAATCAAGGACAATGTTTTCCTATATAACAGTTTTTTTATTTTAAGGTTTTTTTCAATTTCAAAAAGCGATAAAAATAAGTTCACTTTGCATACTTTGTACCAATTTTTTTAATTCACTTTCAGTTTGGACTTTGATCCGCGTAAAATAATGCAATAAGTTTGTATGTGTAGGTCAGATGTCAAACTTTGATGAAAATTTGATGTTGTTAGTCCACCTATACGTGAATTAACAAGATCAAATTTTCATCAAAGTTGGACGTCTAGAAGTTATACTTGACCCTATCAGCTTCTTTCTATAGAAAGAATGAAAAGTCATTTTCTAGCCAATACCGCAAAACCAACTAAACCCGCGAGCTCCTTGCATGATTTTACACGAACGGAAAATCCAGATTAGAAAACCTGTAGAGAAGACCTCAAGTTTGTTTATTGCCTTTTTAAAAATATCTCTGACGACTGGCGTAATGTAATTGGTCCACTATAAGCCCATTGGTGTATCGGGCTTACCAAAGCCCATTAAGAATCACATACTATCTATTTCTTATAACCCCATTAAGCCCATTAACTGAATACGTAACATATTATGATGACATAAACAGAAACAGTTGACCTTTGATGATAGGAAATGAGGCCACTGGCCACCCTGTGTCATTTAACTAGCAGATATTGCTATTTGTGATAGTATCACCATAAGGGAGTGAAGTAGAAAACTGATTTGCCTCAATTAACTTGTCATCATATCGTTCAAGTTGGTAGACGCAAGTTAGATGCAACATTTCTGGTGTTATCGATATACATTTTTTCAGTCATTGATCAACTAGGCCGTTTTGTCTAATTTTGTGTTTAGAACATATAGTTTTGGTTAGGCTTGGGTAATTTTGTGTTTAGAATATTTAGTGAGTAAAAAGATGATGATTCGTACACCATCTAATTTTACTCATGTTTTGATACACGTTAAATTCCAACCCAAAGTGAATTAATTCAAAGCTATAAAAAGGTATAAGCTAGGTCTACAACACTTGCACTTGACCAAAAAATCCAGCTTGAAAAATGATAAATTACAAAAATGCGAAGATTATACCGATAAACAAACTTGTTCATAAGATGCATCAGAATCTCAAAAGTTTTGATGTTTTGTGCTTAGAATTTGAGATAAAACAAAGATAAAGTCTCAAACAAAGATTTCATTAACATGCAGGGATAC
This sequence comes from Artemisia annua, assembly GCA_014162995.1. NCBI lineage: Eukaryota > Viridiplantae > Streptophyta > Magnoliopsida > Asterales > Asteraceae > Artemisia > Artemisia annua. The sequence continues at coordinate 264,392 of LBNU01006928.1, forward strand.
CATAATTTTGATGTTTTTGTTTGGATTTAGTGGTAACATACAAGAAGAAATTCCCAAACGAGCCATGAACGAAGAATGACATTTTATATTTATGTTAGTGTCAATGATATAATAAACATTAGTAATGCTATTAACATTTAATTGGTGGGCATATATATCGTTAGAACCATGAATTGCCTTCTTAATAAAATCAAGAATATGAGGGAATATTATGATATCATTAATCGAAAATTGATGACTTTCTAAATAAATTTTACAAGATTATTTTCAGTAACATCTAAATAGTTATCCATTATCTTTATTAGAAAGAAATATATTATTAGATGAAATCAAGTTTTATTGCTCTATTATCTTTCAAGATTAGTTTTGAGAAGATTGTTAAATAACAAGTAAATACACTACAAGAAATAGGAGAACAGGCGACGAAACTATTCCCGACGACACAATGTCGACGGCATAAGGTGAGGACGAAATACTCCCCTAAATAATTATCGTATTACTAAGTGAAATATATTATCAGGTGAGGACGAAATACTCCCCTAAATAATTATGGAAATAAGTTTTGATATTACAATAAACTTAATTACAAGAGTAATAAATCGGTTTTATTAGTTTGCTACACTAGTGTTTGGTATAGGTAAACTTAAGATACACGAATGCATGTACTTAATTCCTTTGTTTTATCAATTGTTTTGTCATGTTTACTTTTTCTTAACTTTAACATCCAATTACATTAATTAGCAAATGATGTTATAGTCCCCATTCATCTTTTGAGGCTCCTTCTTATTAGGAGGTGCAACAATCTTTTGATATTAATATACGCCCACAGTCTTTTGACAACAATTCAAAACCACTAAAAATATAAAAAACGATAAAACATAGGTCCAACTAACATATATGAGAAATGATAAAACATTTGACCATTTTTTAAGGGGGAAAAAAAAAAAGAAAAGAAAAGAAAAACACACTGACAGTTTTTACCTCATTGCTTGTTTAATATATATAATCAAATCGGGAGTATGATGCTAAATTTATTTTTGGCAAACCATAGCAATATGGTTTTTTTATTAAACACTAGATAAAATTTAAAGATACTACAGTAATTTTTACTATTCACTTATTATTCTTTGCCTACCAAAAGAAAAATACTACTAGTTATTCACACGTAATAAAGTTTATCTTGATTCCATAATCATAAAGATGTTACCTTATATTAGAAGAATATTATTCACGTTAAAAATGTTTAAGGATAACTTTTGTGACTATACATACCATTTATTACATGGGTTGTAATTATCATCATGATTGATAATATCAAAAACTAGACGTTAAACACTCGGTCAAAAATCATTTATATGTCATAAACCATTTCAAAATCCCAATAACTCACACACGTTTCCTATAAATTCTACCATTACCTCCCACATTCTCCAACTTCATCTCCATAACGCCATTAGCCCATTTTCTGTAAGCTTGATATTTATTTTTTCTTCTACGTTTATATTTAGTTGTTTTTATTAATCATTTTTCGTAGTGTTTCTAGCTAGTGAATTGATTTTGGTGATGTGATTACATGCTAAAATGGTCATAGGTGCAATGAAACTTATTTTTATTACTCGTAAATAATCTGATTTGTCAAACACGAGAACATATGATCATATATATGCATGACTCCTTCATGTTCATATCTTTTTTGTTTTGTGTTCTTGTGGTTCTGTAACTTTGTTAACATGTGCCAACCGGACATGTTACAAAAAGAAATTATGTGTTTATTTAATGCCCATGTAACATGTTTATTTTATGTAAAGAAATTGTATATTATGAAGATTACAATTGTATGAAGTAACATGTTTGTTAATGAATGAATAATGATAATGAATGGTTGAATAGTTATAGGTGGAGGGAGCATAAAGATTATGATTCTTATGCGTATAAATCTTCGGGTTCATGCGTATAAAGATTATGATTCTTAGCTTGTTTTTATGTATAAAAGGGGTTGAAGCTGTTTAAATTTATGATCAATAGCTTATAAATTTATTCGCTACCCAAATGTTCTACAAATTGGATTTTCTTATTGTAATGTCGCTAATTTTGGCTTATTTCTTGGATAATATATCACACGTAAGTGGTGAAACTTTTGTTTTAATGTCGTGTTTTATTTGCTTATTAGTGTTTAATCGCTTATTGCTTTTCTTCAAACAGATAATCAGTTTTGAGTATTTGCACGGTACCGCTTATTTAAAAGTATATAGACGGAAAAATGGTTAAATTTTCACCATGTGCTTTGGTGATGCTTGTGATGTGTTGCTGTTGGGCTAACATAGCTTCCACCGAAACCATGAAATACAAAGACCCGAATCAACCATTGAATGTTCGTATAAAGGACTTGATGGATCGAATGACTTTAGAGGAGAAGATCGGCCAAATGACACAGATTGACCGAGCTGTTGCTTCCGCTGATGTAATGCAGAAATACTTCATTGGTAACTCACTAACTCAACAAACTTACTTGTGTTTTTCGTTTGGTACATGAATTAATGTTTAAGATGTCTTTGTGTTGTTTGTAAGAGTTTTGGATTATGCGCAGGGAGTATATTAAGCGGTGGAGGGAGTGTTCCAGCTAAAGATGCGTCCCCTGAGATGTGGATTAACATGGTAAATGAATTCCAAAGAGGGTCATTAGCGACTCGTTTAGGGATACCAATGATTTATGGAATTGATGCTGTTCATGGCAACAACAATGTCTATAAAGCCACTATCTTTCCTCACAATGTTGGCCTTGGAGTAACCAGGCAAGTCTGTTTCTCATGGAAATTGCAAGATTTGTACTTTTGAAAAGTTTTCTCGTTATACCAACCTATTTGGTCTTTGTTATGTCACATACATTGATGGTAATGTTAATGCTAACCATATGATTGTATGTTTTAAAACGATATAGGGACCCTGAGCTCATCAAGAAAATCGGAATTGCAACTGCTCTTGAAGTTAGAGCAACAGGGATCAACTACGCCTTTGCACCTTGTATCGCGGTAAATAATTTAGTAGCATCGGTCCCATATCTTAACAAGACTTAGAATGGCAATTTTATTTACCTTTATTTCATCAACCTATTGACAGGTTTGTAGAGATCCGAGATGGGGCCGTTGCTATGAAAGCTATAGTGAAGATCCTGCAATTGTACGTGAAATGACTGAGCTCATCCCCGGACTACAAGGAGACATCCCCCCTAATAGTCAACCAGGCGTCCCGTATGTTGGTGGAAAGTAAGCCCATAGCAATTATTTCACTATTTTGCACATAAGCATAATCATATATGCTAATTGACCTTTTTTTTTATTCAATTAGAGAAAAAGTTGTGGCGTGTGCTAAGCACTTTGTTGGTGATGGTGGCACAACCAAAGGTATAGACGAGAACAACACGGTCGTAAGCCAACAAGAACTATACAGAATTCATATGCCAGCATACTATGACTCAGTAGTAAAAGGCGTTTCAACCATTATGATCTCTTACTCGAGCTTAAATGGAGCAAAAATGCATCAAGATCATCAACTTATCACTAACTTCCTTAAAAACACCCTTAACTTCAGAGTAAGACCTGTTATATCCAAATATATACCTCAAACATAGTAACAAAGACCGGATCTTTTTAACATTTTTCTTGAACTTTCAGGGTTTTGTTATATCCGATTGGGAAGGGATCGATAGAATAACCGATCCCCCTCATGCTAACTACACCTACTCTATTCTGAAGAGTGTCGGAGCGGGTCTTGATATGGTTAGTGAAGTCTTGAACCCTTAGCTAGTTTTTGGAGAAAAATACATATATAGTCCTTGTTGCGTGCGCAAGAATGACTGATATGGTCACGAGCAACACTGTTTGTTTTCACATTTGATCACTAAAAATTTACTTAATTTCCCTTTTGGTTCATAAAGGGTAAACGGCAATGATCAAATATGAAAGCAAAAAAAGTGTTTGTAATGAGTTATGACCATGTTCCTAATTAGTTCCATTAGGGACTAATATATTAAGCAAATGTCATGGACCTTCTGCTTTTGTTTTAATGCCATGTTTGAATTGCTTATTAGTGTTTAATCACTTATTGATTTTCTTTTTTTTCTTGAAGCAGATAATCAGTTTTGAGTATTTGAACGGTACAACTTATTTAAAAGTATATAGACGGAAAAATGGTTAAATTTTCACCATGTGCTTTGGTGATGCTTGTGATGTGTTGCTGTTGGGCTAACGTAGCTTCCACCGAAACCATGAAATACAAAGACCCGAATCAACCATTGAATGTTCGTATAAAGGACTTGATGGATCGAATGACTTTAGAGGAGAAGATCGGCCAAATGACACAGATTGACCGAGCTGTTGCTTCTGCTGATGTAATGCAGAAATACTTCATTGGTAACTCAACAAACTTACTTGTGTTTTTTCGTTTGGTACATGAATTAATGTTTAAGATGTCTTTGTGTTGTTTGTAAGAGTTTTGGATTATGCGCAGGGAGTATATTAAGCGGTGGAGGGAGTGTTCCAGCTAAAGATGCGTCCCCTGAGATGTGGATTAACATGGTAAATGAATTCCAAAGAGGGTCATTAGCGACTCGTTTAGGCATACCAATGATTTATGGAATCGATGCTGTTCATGGCAACAACAATGTCTATAAAGCCACTATCTTTCCTCACAATGTCGGCCTTGGAGTAACTAGGCAAGTCTGTTTCTCATGGAAATTGCAAGATTTGTAATTTTGAAAAGTTTCTTCATTATACCTAACAATTTGGCACACACATTGATGGTAATGTTAATGCTAACTATATGATTATATGTTTTGAAACAATATAGGGACCCTGAGCTCATCAAGAAAATCGGAATTGCCACTGCTCTTGAAGTTAGAGCAACAGGGATCAACTACGCCTTTGCACCTTGTATCGCGGTAAATAATTTAGAAGCATCGGTCCCATATCTAACAAGACTTAGAATGGCAATTTTATTTACCTTTATTTCATCAACCTATTAACAGGTTTGTAGAGATCCGAGATGGGGCCGTTGCTATGAAAGCTATAGTGAAGATCCTGCAATTGTACGTGAAATGACTGAGCTCATCCCCGGACTACAAGGAGACATCCCCCCTAATAGTCAACCAGGCGTCCCGTATGTTGGTGGAAAGTAAGCCCATAGCAATTATTTCACTATTTTGCACATAAACATAATCATATATGCTAATTGACCTTTTTTTTTATTCAATTAGAGAAAAAGTTGTGGCGTGTGCTAAGCACTTTGTTGGTGATGGTGGCACAACCAAAGGTATAGACGAGAACAACACGGTTGTAAGCCAACAAGAACTATACAGAATTCATATGCCAGCATACTATGACTCAGTAGTAAAAGGCGTTTCAACCATTATGATCTCTTACTCGAGCTTAAATGGAGCAAAAATGCATCAAGATCATCAACTTATCACTAACTTCCTTAAAAACACCCTTAACTTCAGAGTAAGACCTGTTATATCCAAATATATACCTCAAACATGGTAACAAAGACCGGATCTTTTTAACATTTTTCTTGAACTTTCAGGGTTTTGTTATATCCGATTGGGAAGGGATCGATAGAATAACCGATCCCCCTCATGCTAACTACACCTACTCTATTCTGAAGAGTGTCGGAGCGGGTCTTGATATGGTTAGTGAAGTCTTGAACCCTTAGCTAGTTTTTGGAGAAAAATACATATATAGTCCTTGTTGCGTGCGCAAGAATGACTGATATGTCACGAGCAACACTGTTTGTTTTCACATTTGATCACTAAAAATTTACTTAATTTCCCTTTTGGTTCATAAAGGGTAAACGGCAATGATCAAATATGAAAGCAAAAAAAGTGTTTGTAACGAGTTATGACCATGTTCCTAATTAGTTCCATTAGGGACTAATATATTAAGCAAATGTCATGGACCTTTTTATAATGATGCGTGAATATGATTTTGAATATTTGATATGCAGATCATGGTACCACTCAATTATACAGAGTTCATCGACGGGTTAAGTTATCTAGTGAAAAACAACTTCATCCCCATGACTCGAATAGATGATGCAGTTAAAAGGATCTTACGTGTGAAGTTCGTGATGGGTTTGTTTGAAAACCCCTTAGCCGATCTCACAATGGCTAAATACCTTGGAGCTCAAGAGCATCGAGAACTAGCTCGAGAAGCAGTTAGAAAATCATTAGTCTTGTTGAAAAACGGTAAAACCCCCAACGAACCCCTCCTCCCTCTTCCTAAAAAATCTACCAGAATACTCGTTTCTGGGACCCATGCCAACGACATTGGTAACCAATGTGGTGGATGGACCATTGAGTGGCACGGACAAAGTGGAAATATTACAGAAGGTACCACCATATTATCGGCTATAAAAAGTACAGTTGACCCAGAAACAGAAGTCATGTATGTAGAAAACCCTACACCAGAATTTGTAAAGTCCAATAATTTCGAGTACGCTATTGTAGTAACGGGTGAGTACCCGTATTCTGAGATGTCTGGGGACAGTTTCAACTTAACCATTCCTGATCCAGGCCTCACGACTATCACAAACGTATGTGGGGCAGTGAAGTGTGTTGTGGTCCTCATTTCGGGTAGACCAGTTGTGATTGAACCGTATGTAGATAGTATGGATGCACTTGTAGCGGCTTGGCTTCCAGGAAGTGAAGGACAAGGTGTTGCTGATGTTTTGTATGGTGATTATGGTTTCACGGGTAAGCTTGCACGTACATGGTTCAAGACAGTTGATCAGCTCCCGATGAACGTTGGTGATCCACATTATGACCCGTTGTATCCATTTGGATACGGGCTTACAACTGAACCTGTTAAAGCTAATCAATTTATTATGGTGAAGATGTGAAGAAATGTGATTATTTATTAGGGCTATTGCTAGCATTTTCCGATATTATTGATCTTTATGACATTTTTTCAGGAATTTTTTAAGTGATGAATTTATAGTATAAAAAGTTTCTTACATTTCACAACAGACATGGACTTGTCTGTAAATCCAAATGTCACATGCACACATTTTTCAAATTTCATCTCCTCGACACCATTTTCGATATTGTCGAAGCTCCTATATATACTTAGTATTCTCAAATCTAGTTTTGCCAATTGCTGTTTAATCAATGCATTTTGTGTGTTTTTTGTTTCTTGATTGATTTCAAAATGTATGATTTTGTTGCAGAAGCTAGCTCTAGATTTTTTAATGATTCATTGTGTTTGGCATCGAGTTAAAAGTGATAATGTCTTTAAGTCCAATATTTTGTTAAGCGAAACGAATTCATATTAAAATAGCAACACAACTGATTTTAAGGGTCATTTTACATGTGTATGGCAACATATGCAAACACTATCTATGTAATTATGGCAACATATGCAAGTTTTCTTATACCTTAGTTACTGTATTTCTCAACACATCAACGGTTTTCAGCTCAGCAGTATCTAAGGTGACTGAATTGGTGAGAGTTCAAGTCCCATCTAGCTTTTTCAAAAAAAATTATTACTCCAACACATATGCACAATGCACTTGGTCTCGTACCCTATATCTACCGGTTAGTCGTTCACGATTATCACATGTCATATATACTGCTCAACAGAAGGAACTGATTGTATCTTAAACTATACAATAAAAGTAATTGATACCAAAAGGCTTGGGTTCTAATGTTACTTCTTGTGTTCAACAATTGATACCAAAAGGCTTGTGTAATTGTGTTATAATGTTACTTGTTGTGTGAGAAACTGGTTATTGGTTCGATCAAGTCGTCTTGCTTAAGACATGTGAGACAGTATTGTGATGTAGTTAGTTGCCGTTTAAAAAAAAAGTCAATTGGTTTTGGGAAAAAAATTGCAAAAAGATAACTAGAATACGTGCAAGAAGGCACATGCTACATAAATTCAAAAAATAATCGTCTTATAGTGTTACCGAAACTCTTATCTTTAGAAACTGAAACAACATATTTTGGCGTATCAAGTGGGTACTATCGATGAAACCAAACCAAATAACTCAAAATCGTAATACCAAAAAACTATTACTCTATAAAAAATTGAGCAAAAGCGTGCCTTCACGGTTCTTCTTCTTATGGTGTGTTTTTTGCATGTCCTTTTTATATCAATTTCAAATGTTCTAATAAACCACCCTTAATTTCAATCCCACAATTTGTTAATCCAACATGAATGACCTCTTATCTGTAAGTTTCTTCTTCATCTTAATATAAAGTTTTAGTATTAAAGATTTGATTTTGTGACATGGTTTATTTCTAGCTAGCTGCATGAATTGTTTATTTTACGTAGGCTTCATATTGATGTGTGAAATCTATTTTATTAGATCCTTTGCTTATCACATACAAATTGATATTGATCATTTTACATCTCAAGTCTGTATCGCTGCTACTTATATAACTTTGAGGGGGTGTTCGGGATTGTGTTTTCAAAACTGATAAGAGCTCAAGGTATGGTAAAGGGGTTATAGGAATTTTATAGCCCCATCATGTCAGCGTTAACTCTATAACACTCCCATACTGAGCCCGTAGTGAGTAACAATGGTTTCAGATTATTTGCGCGAATGCAATAATCAGATAACCTACTCCAAAATACAATCCCATACACCTTATGCATATACACTAGAATATCGCTTGCCTTATGCAATATAAGACATCTTGAGGAATATCAGGGTTTGATGAAATTGAGCTTTGGTTTTCAATCTTTTTATGTTTATCTCAGAGCACTTACGCAACAATTGTTTTTAGGCATCTAGTAGCCCTCAAAGATGCAGCTATGGTGGTGGAGATATTGAAGCAGGAAAACGATCAGCAGAGATAGAGTTGGATGAGTTTTTTAAAAAGGCGAGTTTTAGCTTCATTTATCTCCTAACTTAATTAAGCAAGTTGATATCTAATTTATCTCAACCGTGAATTTTGTTAGTAAAACTTATAAAGCTTATCAACTCTTCTATATATTATTAGGTCCAACACATCGAGAAAGAATTTGACAAGCTTAATAAACTTATAAGGAAACTACAGGTACAGATTTGATTTCCAAACATGGTTATATTATCGCTGCACGTTACTAGTTTTTATACTTTTATGGTCTTAAAATTTTATTAAAAAAATTAATGCAGGATGCTCATGAAGAATCAAAATCAGTTACCAGGGCTGCTGCTATGAAAGGTAATCTTCATTGTCAATATTTAATCATGAACAGAAATTGATGTGCAAAACTAACTGATTACCTGTTGAATTTTAGCAATTAAACAACGAATGGAGAGTGATGTTGATGAAGTTGGAATGATTGCTCGTTTTATCAAAGCAAAAATCGAGCAACTTGACAAAGAGGTTTAGACCATGAGCAATATGTACAAATCGATCTTCACATCTTTAAATTATTTAGCTGATAATTGTCTATTTTACTTGTCGATACAGAACCTGACCAACAGAAAGAAACCAGGATGTGGACCAGGAACTGGCGTTGACCGATCAAGAACAGCAACTACACTGTAAAATACTAATAGATCATAATACCTACCCTTTTAATCAATGAAAGTGATATGAAAGATTAATGTTGTCTTTATACGCAGTGCGCTGAGAAAGAAATTTAAAGATAAGGTGACAGAATTTCAGGTAATTCATGTGTGCATGTAGTCTAGTTGTGGACGTTCTGCTATCAATCTTTGATATAAATTTCTAATGTTATAAGCCACAATAAACGATTTTCAGGCTCTAAGAGAGAGTATACATCAAGAACATCGTGAAGTTGTTGAAAGACGGGTCTATACAGGTTTTCAAACTTACCCTTTACATAAAAACTATATTCCAAGAGTGATGTATGATGCTGCACATTGATTATCTAACTAAAAGCTGCTTTTTTTTTTGTTTGGTTATCATCAGTAACCGGAATCAGAGCTGATGAAGAGGTAGGGTATTTTTTGTTCTTGAAAATATCTTGCAAATGACATGTTCGGGACCACTATATACATGCTGATAATCGTTACTCTTCTCTAGACAATTGATCGATTGATAGAGACAGGGGATAGTGAACAAATTTTTCAAAGAGCAATTCAGGAACAGGGACGAGGCCAGGCTAGTTTCTTGTGTTTGCGTGTGTGTGTGCGCGCGTGTGTGAGACCATGTCTAGTCTAAGATTAAGCCATGTGGTGTACCTACAGGTGGTTGACACACTTGCTGAGATCCAAGAACGGCATGATGCAGTAATAGAGGTAGAAAGGAAGCTACTTGAGTTGCAACAGGTATAGCTATACTTCAGTCCACATGAAAACAAATAAAATTAGTTATTTAACATATATTTGTCCTAAATGAATCAATCTATTAGATCACTTGCAATTTTCGACTACATATAAAAGGGTAATATATGTTTTCTTGCAGATATTTATGGATTTAGCTATATTAGTGGATGCTCAAGGGGAAATGCTAGACAACATAGAGACAAATGTAAGTCTTTATCGACCAAAGGGGCAAAATCACTACATTAAAGTGATTAATACTTATCATTAACATGAAATTTTGTATATTAAAGCAAATAAAATTGATTTAGCTTGTGTTATAGTATCTTATCTTTATCTGAAGATGATTTTCCATCTTTTTTTTTTGTTGGCTGTCCTTATATCTTTTAAGACTTGTGAATGATAATACATAGGTGTCGAGTGCTCTAGATCATGTTCAGAGTGGGAACAAAGCTCTTCATAACGTGAAGACGCTACAAAAGAAATCAAGGAAATGGATGTGTTGGACTCTAATAATTTTGCTCATTGTCATAGCAATAGTTCTTGTTGTTGTACTCACGCCATGGCAAAGTCTCAAAGGTGTTTAAGTAGATTGGTTGGCAAAGCTTGCTATTTTGATAGGATCATTGTATAAACCTTATTCTTCTACAATATTCTAGCATTTAGATAATCTTGATGACTTGATCAAAGATTGCAAGTATACCTTAAAGTACACTTGCCCTTAAGGATCCTCGGATGTGACACGAGACCACACTAATCCCTGAAAACAATGTGCAAGTCTTGTGAAGTAACAGACGGGGTGTTTGGGACTGTTTATCTGCTTGTCATACCAATCTACTTATTTAAAAGGCTTATTTAGAGTATGTTTGGGATTGCAGATAATCATTTTTTTGTGTTTGGCGAAACTTTATTTGCTTATTTACCCTAAGATAAGCACTTAAGATAAGCAAATATTGTAGAATAACGAACCCCATCAGCCCCTTACTCTTAAATAGGCAAGGAAGGAGTTCTATCCAAACACTCAAAACTACTTATCACCCATTTGGTCAGCCATATAAAACCACATTAGCTGAAAAAATACCATGTTATAACTAAAATATTTACAACGAATAAAGAAATATAACAAACGTACCACTAGAATTACACAATAACATCTAACTCAATGGGACCCTAATAGAGCTTCGACGGAGCCATAATTCATACATAACCATATAAAAAGCATCATAATCAACAGGGATAACATGCCAACGGAAATGTTTTCTAACCTCAAGTACGTTTTTGTGTAACTTAGCATACTCATCCGGGCTTATACTTGTGAGTATCCTTTGTAAAAATGGGATGTCTAATGTGGCAACGATTATAGAGAAGCTTTTCCAGTTTAACATGTCAGCAAATGGGAGATCATAGTGGTTTGCAATGATCACAGGGACGCAGCCATGATGTAATGCATCACCAATACGAGCTGTGTTAACTTCAAACCCTTTGACATGTAGACAAAACTTGCTGTTTTGAAGTGCTTCTTCATAAGATGTGTGTACACGACCCGAATGCACGGATAGCAGTTTGTCATTCCGCCATGTTTCAACAAGCTTTTGGCGAACAGGGGAGTTGATAGCTCCTGCAAAAAATGCTAGCGTCTTCCTGCAAAAAAAGTTGATGACAATAAATATAAGAACCTATCATTTTAAGGAAGATGCTACACTTTAAGGTCAAACAATTTAAACCATAAAGACTTTGTTTTAAATTTTCCATATACATGTTTGACCTCAAAAGTCAACCTCTATCTTTTTTGTTCAATATACGGAAAAAAGATGCTACCTTTCCGATGATGTAATGTTTGGGGGGTCATCTTGTACCCGAGGCCAAATTTGAGGCAAGGATGCATCTTTATGTGGAACATACGCAGATAGAAAGTAGTTTGAAGAACACACAACTTGAATGGCATTAAGTTTTATTTTCTCTGCTTTCTTAAATGCAATCCGACTGATTGAATGGCAAGAAACATAGAAATGGTCAGCACCACCAGTGCGATTCCAGTAAGGGTATTTGTGACTAACGTTAAAAATGTAATCTTTGATAAAGTCTTGGATACCCTTAATTCCTACCCGTGGATCATGTCTTAATCTTGCAATTGAAAAGGGTAGGTAGAAAAGATCTGCTTTTGAAGGATCGTTGGTTAAGAAATGACTGTTGTTGAGCGTTTTCTTGAAGAAACTTTCACTTGCATAGTTACCCTCGGGTTCAAATTTCACTGGCAGTAGGATATTGGCAAATGGGTCGTTTTTGCTATGAGGGTACATGTAAATCTTGAAAGTTTTGTTCATTTTGATGTAGTCTTCCATAAACATGTCGTGATCATGGAAGATAGTCTCCTTTTCAGCAACTTTTCCTGGATAACAACCCAATAATCACAGCAATTTTAAGATCAAGAAATCAGAATATTAAACTAATAATCAAGAACGACACTATGAGAGCAAGTTAGGGAGATATTCGACATTGCGTTTTGAGAGTCATGAGCTGATTACTGTGTATTCGAGTCACAGATAATCATTTTCTACCATTTAGATATGGTATTACTAATGATGAATATGTGATTATTTGCAGGTCAGATAATCAGTTACCATAGTATCTGCAAGACTGCAACAGCACTCAACTATTTTGTTTTTTGTTATTGCATATCACGTACTCGCTTTCAAAACGCAATGCTAAGCACCTTTTAAACTCCTAAATCTCAACCAATCATCCATTTGATTAACTATTTCCCGATAGTATCGGTAGCAACTAACAACCCTAAAAAACCATAATTCTGTATGAATTTATAATTCAATTTACTAGCAGAACAGTGTACTATTTGATTTACAAAGTCAAAGATTCAAAAGTTTCAACGCTGTTTAATAGTGGGGAACATATTAACATTAATAATAGCACAAACAATCTACATGCTAGGCCAATTATAATATTGTACTACTAAAGTACTTATTCATCCATTTACTACTAAAGTACTCATTAAACATAAAGTATGCTTAAACTACCACCAAGTTGGCCTAGCGGCCAGGCTCTCCTAATGCCTTCACAAGATGTCTACGGTTAAAATCTCACTGGATAAACATTTTCAGGAATGAACAGCGAAAGGGTCGGAAATGGTCACGGGTTTATCCCTGGTTAGGCCACATGCATACGAGTCTCTTTACTAGTAAAGTACTTATAAAACATTAAAATATTAAGAGCACGGTTTTAGTCATAAAATAGCAATTTGCAAGTTTCACTTAATGTCGTGTACTTTCATGTTTTGTTCTAATTTGCACATTTTGATGTCGTGTCATACCTGAGAGTCTGACACGTGTCACCATTTACAACGTGACACGTCATCAAAATGTGCAAATTAGAACAAAACATGAAAGTACACGACATTAATTGGAACGATAAAATGATAAATAGTACACGTACCGAAATTATACGTTTGAAAAAGGACGTTGCCATTTTACGACCAAAACGCTTTAAAGTACTCAATTCAACAACTTATTAACATATGATCAAAAAGTCACAAAAAAGATACTAGTAAAAACATCCCATACCCTGTTCACTTCTCACCACTCCCTCATCACCATCACCACCACCCCCATCCCGTTGACTTTCCTTAAACTCTCTCAAATCCTCAAAATTATCCAAAACCCCATCTGGGTATTTACCAAAACGATGAAAGTGATGTGGGTTTTGGTTAAAAAGATTTGAAGTTGAATATATGTAGAATAAAATGAATAAAGAAGATGTTAAAGCTAATGCTGTGGGGATAAAGAATAAGCTTTTTAATGAGTCGGTTGGGGAGAGTGTGTAGAGTAGGAGAAATGAACGTGCCATTGCTGGAAAAATGACTGGAGTTTTGGCGAGGTGTTGTTGATGTTGTTGGCACAATTCGGTGTGAGTAACGGTGTTTGGTGTGTCACACTTTTCGACTTTGGCACAAGCTATTACTCGTGTGTAGGATGACTAAGGGGTAGGGGTGAGTGGCTGAAACCCGGACCGGACCGGACCGGACCGAGACCGGTTTAGCCTAAAATCACGGACCAAGGACTGGACCGAATGTGTTCGGTCCGGTCTTCGATCGGCGCGGTTCAAGAAAGCAAAATGGTAGGTTGTACGTAAGACCCGACGAACCAGACCGAGGACCGAACATGAGGTAAAGTGTGGACCGAGCACCAGATCAAAATAGGTTCGGTACAGTTTGGTCGGTTCGGTTTCTCTGTTCGGTCCGGTCCACGATCCGTTATGTTCATCCCTACTAAGGGGTGTTGTTTCGGCTTATATAACCGACTTTGGCTTATTTGGTTTTGAACTTATACTTACGTAAGCTCATTAAAGTCTGAAAATTTCAAAATAATCCATAAAAAGTGAGCTTATGAGATATAAGCCTAAAACCCAATAAGTCATAAGCCGGCAACAAACACCCTTTAAGTTGTATCAAACATTAAGTGGCAGAGCTAATGGGTTTCTCGCGGTGTTACGAAATTCAAATGGAAATAGGTTTTGTAGTGTTACTTTTCGAAAAAAAAGGACTTTGTTAATTACATCCGGTTAAAAAGAAAAAAAAAAAAAAAAAGTGTAGCTTTATATCATACTCGAAACTTTTGTGCACCTAACCTCTTTATAACATGGTTCCGCCGCTGTTGCATTTTTTTAGACGGGGAATGACCATTCAGCAAACCTTGGCGTTGGACTAGAGCACTGGGTGCAGTGAGCACCCTCACCTCCTCGTTTGGGGCCCACGGGGTGCCACATCACTTTAACAAATCTCCACAACTAACCCCCCTCACTAACAACTAAACTCAACTTACTCATTTGGTGCCCACCACTTACAACTTTATTTTTTTTATTCAAATTTCCAAATTAACTAAATTCATTTCATTAAAATTAAAAATTAATTCATTTTTCAAATAAAACAATATTTAAGAAAAAAATTAATTTCACTAATAAACAATTTTAGTAAAATCTAGAACTAGTTTTATTTTAGTTTTGTACTTTATTTTTTTGTTTATGGCGCAATAGACTTTTAAACCCAAGTTTAAGGCCCATATCACACAAACAAATAAACAATTGCAGCAGCCAGCAGGTCGTCTTCTTCCTCCCTATATACCTGCAAAAAAATAATAAAATAATAAAAAAAAAATCACACACACATCAGATTTACAAACACATCACAAACACAACCAACCAAAAAAAAAAATGCCACTGACAAACATGTCAGGAAATAACCTCGCCGTGCAGACGAGGAGGTAACTATTGGCGAGAGAAAATGAGGGGGCGGTGTGGTGGCGAGGCACGCCGAATGTGCCAAGCTGGCAGGACGAGCTTCAACGAGCATTGCACCCAGTGCTCTTATAAACATCTGTTATAGTAACTTTTTGTCAGGAGTTGATTAACGCATGAACTACTTCGCTAAAGTTTTTCTAAACTGGTCAAATGAATATTTACAATATAATAATGATAACAGATGGTCAATACACCAATGGTCCTACCAAAAATTATAAAATATAATGAAGCACGGTTTGAAATGGGAAATAGACTGGTAAATTTGGTTATGGTTTTTTAGTTAATTTTTTATATGTTATTGTGGAGTAACATTACTTTTCAACTATTGTGGCAACAAATAAACAAGATATTGTTTGTTTAACATTGTGTAAATGGTTCATCAGTCAAACTAAATAGTGTCTCGAAAAAAAGATAAATTGCTAGGTGAACCGTTATTGACATGCTTAAGATTATCAAGCCCGACCGGTGCCCACAGGACGACACCGATTAGGGGGCGTATTTGCCTTCGACGTAATGCACGGAGCACACAACAGTGGTTTCATAGGCCGGCCGATTCCCGCACATCCTTGCCTCCGAATATTACCACCCCCTATATCGGTTCTGTGTTCCATCGGTCGAATCGGCAATTATTGACATTTCGAAATTTAGGTTGCTAGGTCCAAGTTTGTAATCTAGTGGAGACTATCTCCAGATATTATGTTGATAGTTGACCTTGACTTGACAATAAGTGTAATGTATTATTGATGCACTGATCTCATTGTTGTTCACATACTATAATTTTCAACTTATTATTATTATTTTTTATTTATTTTATTTAATTAATTTATTTTTTTAGTTATTCAATTCCGAAATGTACGTTAGCATTAAAAAAAATGCCCGGACAATGGTAACAACAAAGTAAAGTGGTAGTTGAAAATGGCGAACAGTAATAGCATACGAAATGGTTGGGTCCAATTTATGTAAAATAAACATTTTGACTTGATAGAATTTAAATAGCATGTGTTTGAAGTTATATTCACAAGTTCCATTGTCGTCCAGCGGTTAGGATATCTGGCTTTCACCCAGGAGACCCGGGTTCGATTCCCGGCAATGGAATATTTTTTTAACCCATTTACTCTTTTGACACGTTTGTGGCCGTGTTCTTCTAATCAACTTTTACCAGTGGAAATTAGCTTCTTTCTTTTATCATGAACTAAACTAGTTATTAGTTAAGTATTACAAGGTCATTTTTTTGTTGATTTCATTGTCCATGCATTTTATTAAACCGCATGATACACACGCGATGCAGCAATATCAAATTGGGAGAAAATAATTGTGACTGTTAAAGCTAGACGGTGACATCGACACTACCTCAGTAGTAATGATGCTGGAACACAAAAGGGAAAACATCATTTCTTTGATTTTTCATTACGTGGAGGTAAGTTTCTTTTATCACGGGACAACATTTTTTTGATACACGAAAATGCACTACCTTCATTTCCCAAAATCCTAACTGAACAAATAATCATAATCCAAATAATAATAATAATAATAATAATAAAATAAAAAAAATAAAAAAAATACAAACTAAAAAATCAAGTTACATAAAAGAATTTAAAAATAGTCATGATTATATGTCATTAACGTAAATTACTAGTTTTCGGTAATATAAATTTTACATTTAAATGCTTTTCATTGAGATGTTATTAATGATTTAATTATCTTGACTTGTTTTAATTCTTTTGACATATTTTCAAAATTCTTTTATTATTAAAAGATGATTGAGATGTGTTGAATCGTGTGGATTGATTATAGTACTACTTAGATTTTTAAGATAATGTGATATAATTTCTCTCTATCTCTCTTATCCCTCTTATATATAAAGAGCAAATAATATTATTAAAACTTAAAAACTTAAAAATAAGTAAAATGATTTGATAAAAATACCCTTCTAAACCTTATGTTCAATTTAGTGGTTTTAAATTGGAACTATTTGTTTCATTTGTCATATAAAGGTTGTCTTTGGTTTTTAAATTAGATTTTTTTGTTTTGATCGACACGATTTTGTTTTGGTTTTTAAATGTCACACGATTTTCATTTTAATCACTCGATCATATTTGCTTATATTCTATGTATGGTGCACAACTGCACATATTCTACCATATATAACACAACTATTTCCATCACATACTATTTTTAAAAGAAGATAAATAATGATAATAATAATAATAATAATAATAATAATAATAATAATAATAATAATAATAATAATAATAATAATAATAAAAGATGGATAAAGTTGATAACGTTGTTAAAAAATCGCTTAGCTAAGATGAGACGTTTTAAAAATTGTTCTTTAAGTTGAATTTTCAATGTTACAACCTTTATAATTGAACTGTTGTTATTGGATTAATTTCATATCTCCCCCTACTTTCATGTTTAATTTCATATATACACAAAATACAATCATTGAGCGCATAATCGTACAATATTTTTAAAGTATGTTTGGGTAAATATGAAATTTCTAAATCAAAGAAGGGAGATATGAAATTGCCATTATTTATTTTAGGTTATATGCATAAACGTTATACAAACAGTTAACTACATTATTACAAATATAACCGCTATGCATAGGTACTCGCCTAGTCTTTATACATGAGTGAAGAAATTTTGATCAGTGTCAACCTATACATATTTATTTTTTGTTTTAAGAGTTCTATAACTTTAGAATTACTTGATTTGGTCATAATGTATTTTGATGTTTATATGAGTCCGGTATAATCCAATACTCACCCCTTTTCTGACATATTATATTCCTCACAAAACAAAAGAACCGTTGACATTCTTATTTCATGCTCAAAGGTTCGATAATGGCAACATACTTGTCACTATTTAAATAATTATTTGGATTGTGCATGCTTTCAGCTGATCTTGACACAAGTATATACCTTTATATATCCTCTGTGCCTTATATCAGTCCGCCATGCTATGCCGAATGCTGTCCTCTCTTCTCGGAGCGACTTTCTGTAGCTTCATTTACTTCTTATTCGTTAAACAAACAATTTTAGTGAATGGGATTTGAAAAAAAGTTTTTGGCTTACTTGGCGGGAGATGAAGCGAAAGATGCAGGCAATAAGTTTCACTTTGACTATACAAGGTTCAAGAATGGTTTGAACTATTGCAGGAATCGTAGACTTAATGATGGTTCCATTGATCCTCACGACGATGCAAAGTTGAAAGATGGTCTTGATCAGAATATTATTCCTCAACAATCCTGCCAGAGTAAGTTTGTGTTCTGAAAGTGATCATGTTAGAGTAGGAGTAGGGACTGTAGTAAAACGGTGCATGAGATTGTGTTTACGTACATGTGTTTCTGCTGTTGATATAAGTTGTTTAAGTGTTTATCGACACAGTTAGTGTTATGGTAATCATCGGATGGACCCAAAATACTTATCTTTATTAGCTTACTTACGATGTTTTAATAAGATGATTTAATAAGTTGTTTTGGACTAGCTTATTTGATATGAAAAACCCAAGATTATCTGTTGCATTATTTATGTTTGCTACATCATAAGTTCAAAATCATCAGATGAACCCAAATACTTATCTTGAAATAAAAAGCCCGAAGATTATCTGTTGCATTATATATGTTTGCTACATCATATGTTCAAAAACACTATTGAAACATGTTTCCCAAACACCCCCATTGAATGAACCCTAATAAGTATACACTCGGAATCAGTTATGTTGAACCAAACTGATTATTTGACACCCTGAATGATAAGAAACACACAATACCAAACACTCCCTTAATAACTGAAATGAGATCATAACCTTTTTATACTAGGCGGAACTGGTGCTAGTAAGAGACTCATCATTATAATTAGCCAAGAGTTGTGTTACATAGTTACCTCTATTGTTTAGGCAGAATGGTAGTTTAGTTAATGTCCCATATTGGGCATATTCTTGTGATTTTTGTATCTATGTGGTGATTATGTTACAAACAACATACTAACATTTCAACATGGTTTTGTGTGCGTTACCATTATAGGATGTGACTGGATGTTCTCTGAATTAACAACAGAAGCTTCAAAGATGGCAGATATCTTCAGTTCAAGAGTTCGAGAACTTGTTCATCTTCATTTCAGTCCTACTATGCCAAGATTCTTATCGTGCTTCTTTCATTGTTTTAATGATGATCAAGAAGCACTCGTACATAAGGCGTTAATACTAATCAAATTTGCAGTTATGAATGCTATTGCCCTCAGAAAAATCCTCAAGAAATATGATAAAGTAAGCCGGTATTATTCAAGTATTGGGAAATGAAACATGTTGTTCCTTGTTTTTTGACTTCATTTTATTTTCGACAGGTGCATGAGTGTGGAAGTGGTATGCACTATAAGTCTAAATTGCAGGCTAAGCACTTGGATATTATGCAATCACCTTGGTTTATTGAATTAGTAGCTTTATATATAAATGTCAATGGTTCAGACAGTTTGATGTCTGATGAGCTTTTCGGTCCACTTACTTTTGATCTCAGTATGACTGATGAAGAATCTGTACTAACTTTGACGCTTCTAGGCTCCGAAAAATATGGTTGCAGTTTCACCTGTCCAATTTGCTTGGTTAGTCTCACACAAAAACTTTCAAAAAGTATTTGTTACATTGAGATCGAGGATCATATCTATCTCAAACACCATTGTTTCGGGAGGATATCTTGATCACTCTTTTTCTTTATGGTGTTTGGCATTGCGTTTCGAAACCGGTTTTGTGATAACTAGCTGTTTATCTTATAATTATAATCACAATCAGTTTTGTTGCTGCTACTCCAAAATTGATCATTTGGCCGTAAGAAAATTTGAACTTTGAAATCAGTTTTACCCTAGCCAAACACTAGAAACTGATTATGCGGATTGAAAATGCAATAATAATTACATAATAACCTCCTAAATGCAATGCCAAACTCCCATTAAGTAATTATGATTCATGATTTGATGTGGTAATGGTTACTTGTTGGTTTAGGACATTCTTTTCCAACCTTACGCTTTGAGCTGCGGACACATATTTTGCAAGTCATGTGCTTGTTTAGCAGCTCGTGTTTTAATCATTGACGGGTTCAAGTATGCAAGCCCAGAGTCCAACTGTCCGGTTTGCAGAGAGGTTAGTATAATTTCTAATTACATAAAGTCGGGATATTAATCCACGTTTCTCACCTTTGAATATTAGTGCTTTTTGAACGACACACACTTAGACACACATTTTTATTGATGCAACATTAAAACCAAAACCTAAGGATCGGTGGGATAGTGAGTGCACCGTAGATATTACAAATAAAGATGTGATTAAAGATGGGGCTCATGGAACATAAATGTTGGAAACTTGTATAATTTCATCTGCTGGTACATTCATATATAGCATAGGACCATATATCATTGTTTTTCAGTTTATAAACTACATTACAACCAACTCCTTAGTGGTGTGTTCTGTTTCTTTGCTATTGCAGAGTGGAGTGTATGCTAAATCAGTGCGCATGCCTGAAATAGGTTTGCTCTTACAACGAAGGTAGTCTCTTGTATTTCTCTATTACTTTGCGACTAAGGTACAAATTTTAAACTGAAAGTTTTGAAGCTAACTCGTTGAAACGTCATTTCTTCTATATAAATTTATCCATGTGCAATTAAATTCAAGTCACATACATGTACGTGGGCAAGTAACCTCCTATGTACACGTCTTGGGGGTGGCCAGAGAAAGGGTCAGAAATGGTCACGGGATACCCCGGTTAGGACGTGTAAATCTGAGTCTAAGACACGAATGTGGAAAACATCATCCGTCTATACACTATTGCTCTTAAGATAACATTACAATGTTGGGAGAATTTGACTATTTTGTAGGTGCAAACAAGAGTTCAACGAAAGGCTAATCGAAGAACGAAATAAGATACTGAAGCAAACTAAAGAGTACTGGGAGTTGCAAGCGAGTTATGTCATCGGGCTGTGACTATCCATTTGTTGGTGTTCATCTTTGAATAAAAACTTATAGATTAATATAACATGTAAAACGAGATCTGTTTTAAACTTGATAGGGTTAAGCCCGTTATGTGAAAGTATCGCTCCTGGACTCCTGGTCATTATTTGAACAAGAGGCTTGGCGCAACAACCATTAAGTTAAATATGTAATAAATGGTAGCGTATTACTCGTATTACATTAGAAATGTGTCTATATAGTATCATATATAAATTTATTTTGAAACTTGAATGATGATTGATGAGGCATTTCCTTTATGGCAATTCGATATGGCGGGAGTCATGATCTATTCAAGAATTTCAACTTGTTTTCTTGTAAAATGATATGTGACGAGTCTACTGAAGTCTGAGGATATTTAAGAATATCGAGAATTGATACACTGTGTTGAGGTATTCGTTCTAGCAAGTAGTTGTGCAGAATGTTCTGTGCTAAAATATTCACATCTCATATAACCGTGTTTGTGTTCATGTGAATCGAGGCACAACTATGAGGCTCGTTGGCTTTAAGTCCAAAGTGCGTGTGTGCTTCAGGTTATGAGGCGGATGGTGAAACCATTGCAAAGTGGTATGGTCGTCCTTGGAAATCGCTTGACCATTTACTAACGAGTAAGAGAGATAGCAATTGTAGCATGTTACTCTTCCAAAATAAAATTGACGGGTAAGCTCAAGAAATGTAGGAACAGTTACATAAACATGCCCTCTCCATAGACAAGGACTGCGAATCGGCCGGGGACTAATGGTTAAGTTTGTGGGTGTTGTGCGATAAAAAGAATGGTTAAAAAGGGTCAAACAAAAGCTATTACATGTTTAATATTGAAAGGTTCACTACAAAGTACAAACAGAATACTGTTAATCAGTGGATTTTGGTGAAATCTGATTAAAAAAAACAAGACTTAATATTTAGGAAGCAATTTGGCCCGTTTAGATGGGTTCAGGATTAACAGATCATCCAAAAGATTAAATGTTGGTTTTTGGATTATATTCTAGATTAATGCCCAATTAATGTTAAGTAAAAGCTAACAATCATACACTACGGCTACTAATTATTGCTTTTCGACAAGGGCTGAATAGCTATTCTTAAAGATTGTTCGAGATTTTGGAATTGCTTAAAAACTTAAAATCTTAAAAAATAAGTAATGTTGTTTGATTAAAATGCTTTTATTTATAAGAGGCATACACGCTGTTAGTTATTTAAATACTTAATTACAATTTAATCTACAAAATCTCTCTATTCTCGCTTACACCCGTATATATATAAAAAAGTGAAACAAAAAGACATACATACAAACAAATTGACGCTATTATACATTGTCGTCGTTATGCGCGAGTAATCGTCTAACACTTAAAAAACATTGTTTCTTTCTTTTCTTCCATTTGACATTCTAACAACCATGATCCCGACATCAAGAAATGTTAAAAGTTCTAGCTACAATCAGTATGTTTCAAAATATTACCACTAAGTTTTGTTATTTGCGTTATTCAATGAACAGGACAAGAAAAAGAAAAAAAAGATAGAGGGGCAAAAGTAAGAGATTGATCAATAAAACCACACCTAGCTACCACCATCGTGCACATTTCTTGTCGTTTCTTGCAATTACAGTACCTTTTTTCCTTCTATCACGATGCGACTTAAAATGTCTACATTTGAAAGAATAATTTGACATGCGTTTTCAAAGTGATAATTACAAAAATACAAAGTACATGAATAAGTTTGTGCAAGAAACCTCAACCTCTAGTTCCATCTTGTAAGACTATAATTAAAACAAAAGTGTTAAATATGGGTTCGATTTGCACATTTATGTTTTTGGTTGGCACACTTATTTTTACGCATTACATAGTTAAACATTATATGCAGTTTGTTTTATCTGCTTGTATGGTTAAGTGTGCAAATCAAAATAAAGAGTGTGAAAATCAACACCCATCATATATATAGAAACCATGTTGTCTTGCATCTATGACATGTGATCACAAATGTCGCTAAAAGTTAAAAAAAAAAGTGCCACGAAAACTTTAAGTGTCCAAAAAGTATAAAAAAGTGTCACTAAAACTTTTATGTACTTCTCCCGCACTTAAAAACTGTAGGTAAAAGTCTAGCAGGTACAAACGTATTTATAATAACACAAGAAAAGTGCGAGAACACAAATGTTTTGTCCTTTAAGGCATATTTTACATATAAAGAGTGTCATTAAACTTCAATGTTTTAAGCTTTTACTCATATTTTTAGTTAAACTTTTTTGTGTCATTTTATGTCTATTCTCTTGTAGTGACATACTAATATAGTCAAACAATAGAAAAATAAAAAACAAAATCCAACCAATATTCTACGTGGTTCACCTCATTCGTAACCCAACTAGTTTACACCTTAGATCTTCTAACACCATTACATTGTCTTCAATCTAGATCGTTTTCGTCATTGTAAACACCAAAACTTGTCTCGGAAAAACCTACCGACACAACAATCTGGAAGCAACTTCAACAAGCTATAACTCTCAGGTGGTACTTCAAATGCAAGATCACTCATATNAAAAAAAAACGTGGATTAAAAACAAAAAGGACAAAAAAAATAAAAAATAAATAAAAAAGAAAAAAAGACAAGAAAAAAAACATGGACTTAAGTTGCATATTAAATCTTAGGTTAATCCACACCTTTAGATCAAATTAGATGGATGGTGGGGATTTGTCCCTCAGTTTGTAGCAAAAAACTAGTTTGCAAAATAACTCACCTCTACAATTTAATCTACAAAATCTCTCTATTCTCGCTTACACCCGTATATATATAAAAAAGTGAAACAAAAAGACATACATACAAACAAATTGACGCTATTATACATTGTCGTCGTTATGCGCGAGTAATCGTCTAACACTTAAAAAACATTGTTTCTTTCTTTTCTTCCATTTGACATTCTAACAACCATGATCCCGACATCAAGAAATGTTAAAAGTTCTAGCTACAATCAGTATGTTTCAAAATATTACCACTAAGTTTTGTTATTTGCGTTATTCAATGAACAGGACAAGAAAAAGAAAAAAAAAGATAGAGGGGCAAAAGTAAGAGATTGATCAATAAAACCACACCTAGCTACCACCATCGTGCACATTTCTTGTCGTTTCTTGCAATTACAGTACCTTTTTTCCTTCTATCACGATGCGACTTAAAATGTCTACATTTGAAAGAATAATTTGACATGCGTTTTCAAAGTGATAATTACAAAAATACAAAGTATATGAATAAGTTTGTGCAAGAAACCTCAACCTCTAGTTCCATCTTGTAAGACTATAATTAAAACAAAAGTGTTAAATATGGGATCGATTTGCACATTTATGTTTTTGGTTGGCACACTTATTTTTACGCATTACATAGTTAAACATTATATGCAGTTTATTTTATCTACTTGTATGGTTAAGTGTGCAAATCAAAATAAAGAGCGTGAAAATCAACTCCCATCATATATATAGAAACCATGTTGTCTTGCATCTATGACATGTGATCACAAATGTCGCTAAAAGTTGAAAAAAGTGCCACGAAAACTATAAGTGTCCAAAAAGTATAAAAAAGTGTCACTAAAACTTTTATGTACTTCTCCCACACTTAAAAACTGTAGGTAAAAGTCTAGCAGGTACAAACGTATTTATAATAACACAAGAAAAGTGCGAGAACACAAATGTTTTGTCCTTTAAGGCATATTTTACATATAAAGAGTGTCATTAAACTTCAATGTTTTAAGCTTTTACTCATATTTTTAGTTGAACTTTTTTGTGTCACTGTATGTCTATTCTCTTGTAGTGACATATTGATATAGTCAAACAATAGAAAAATAAAAAACAAAATCCAACCAATATTCTACGTGGTTCACCTCATTCGTAACCCAACTAGTTTACACCTTAGATCTTCTAACACCATTACATTGTCTTCAATCTAGATCGTTTTCGTCATTGTAAACACCAAAACTTGTCTCAGAAAAACCTACCGACACAGCAATCTGGAAGCAACTTCAACAAGCTATAACTCTCAGGTGGTACTTCAAATGCAAGATCACTCATATGAGATTGTGGACCTATGTGTCTTGGACCTCCTACTTAGAAATCACTAAGATCCACAGTTAACGAACAAGCACCGTCAACTCAACCACCGGTGTGCAGAATATGACGAACTAAACACAAAGTCTTCATTCATCTTGTAACTGGCCCCTCCGAGTTGTATGATTCCTTCTCCTCGATACTCACTCTAATACCACTTGTTGAGATCTTCCTCCCACGGATAAATGTAACAACATAGCCGCATTCAACCTTATTGATCATCTGAAGATTCACCCACACATGGACGGGGGAGAATCTCATAAGGCTTCTCCGTGCTTCTCCTTTTTCTTTCCTCCTCGCCCAAACTTCATAGCCAATGCATCTTGTTTAAAAGAAACATTAGCTTGTTCACCAAATTTACTTGTTTCTCGAATAAACTTGTAATATCATACCTTAATTTAAATCATTACTAAATTAATAACTCTATATTGGAAATGTAAATCAATTACCATCAACCTCAAACCGTTAGTTCCATCTTGTAAAACTACCCACAATAGTCACACTTTCTCACTTTCTACTGTAGCGCCACGTCAGCTTTCTTTTTCCATTTACCCTTTCTCACTCCCACTTGCCTTTCACCCACAACGGTTAGGGAATTGATTTGCACACTCAAGGTTATGATTGGGACACTTTTTTGTGCATAACTCTGTAAACTTGTACAGTGAGTGTCCCAATCAAAATAGGAAGTGCGCAAATCACCTCCCCAATGGTTAGCACTCCCTCATCTTTCATTAAATAGTATATACTTTTATACAAGCATACCACACACACACTCACAAATCAAATAAACAATAATAAAAACATCATGAGGGCCACTTTTCGCACACAAACTGAGTGAGTACCACCCTCACCATTCGTCCTTGTTTTTGGCCTGCCTCACGTGTAAGCCAACCCCAAATTAGTGGGGTGGCGCGTGACAAACAGCCCCTCACGCATGCTCCCTCGTTACCACGACGAGCAGCCTAAGACTTTTTATGTTAAGTAAAAGTTAAATCGTTATTATTTGTTTATTCTTAACTTTCGACTAATAACGTCATTTAATTAATCAAAAAATCATCCATGCATCCCACCTTCCCAATATAGTAATAAATATGATTAGGATTATGCATTTTTTACTTCAATTATTGTTGGCGTCTTGGTCTAGTTTAATCTCTTTTTAAGTTGGAGCAGGTGCATGATGTTTGATAAACTTTCCAACAGTAAAAAATTTCAACTTTGTACACCACATAAGAACTTGCTTTGTATACCGTATAATTTTTCTAGTTGTATGTTATATACACATATTTCTGGGAAGTATACATTTTAGCTCTGAATTATTCAAAGTCTATTTAGTGGTGCTAAAACATGTCACTCTCAGTAAAAAGTAGATATCTTTTTTATTTTTTTAATATTGTTTTCATATTCCATTAAATATTCGTGATATATATGGATGATGTTGATCGATACATGATTTATCCTTATCGAATCAATTAAGCCTTTGAAAAGTTTACTTCATTGTTATTATGAATCGTAGCCACTAGCCAAACTCTCGGGGTACATACTAAACATTACGAGTATATAGCAAGAATAATTTAAGATCGAATTATTCGTGTGTTCGTGAGTTGTGGCTCGATTTGGTACTTGATCAAAGATTACATGTGCGTAAGGCCAATCAAGTTAGATTAACTTAAAAATTGTCACTGTAGAGGGCCGTTGCATGAGTATGTAGCGTACTATATATACGTTCATTACAATCTTATAACATGATTAGTGAACGTACGAGTGGGAAAGAAGTAACTTGGAAATATTTTTCGTGAAAACAAATGCATCATCAGTCATATATACTACGTACTTTTTTGGTACAGATTTTTATAGCCTGAATATTTTCAAGAAAAAATGGTCGTTAGAAAATAGAGTAATGCCACTACATATTACTGTAATTGCCATCAGTGATGCACAAATAAGGTGTCACTAAATCCAATCAATTGACACCAAGTGTTGAAAATGTGTCACAGTAAACAGTCAGCCACGAAAGTTGTGTGTTTCGGTTACAAATTAAATGAAAAAATGAAACTAAAAGTGACGACCATATATATAATGATAGAAAAAGAACAAAAAATACTTGTAGTCTTTTTTTAATCATTTTATTATAAAATTTGTCAAGCAAAAATATTATTCAATTCAAACATATTAGTCGATAACAAAATCGCAAGTTATCTATGTCATGAAATGAAAACTAAACCGATTGTTAAACATTGAAAACACAGAAGAATTACAACCATAAACTCGGGATAAGTCCTTTCATACATGGATTATTATGAAAACACAGACTTTGCGGTCTTTGCCACTTTGGCCTCTTTCACGTTTTGTCATCATACTTCAATAATAAACTCATACTTCGTCACAAAATGTTGACAAAAAAGTATATGATAAACCAATAGAAGAATTGTTTGATGAGCCAATTAGATATCTGATGATTCTTTTGTTGACAGGTGTGAAAGGATTTACATGCCATCTTGGCGTCATAACCATTTTTATTTCTAGATATGCATCGTGGCTACTCCACAAATGTCTCTATCCATCATAAATAGTGTTATGTTCGTTTCTTTAGCACATACGGAGTAATATATTTCAAAAAACGTGTATCATATTAAATTGTTATTAACTAATATGATTAATACTAATACGAGACTAAATAATTTATGAAGTTGGTTATCAACATTTTCAAACTTTAATTAACTCTTGTTTGGTTGTGTAAAAAAGGAGTATGATAAAGTTAGAGGGCTGAAAAATTTATCTATAGTCCAGGGTTTACTTTGTTTGTAGTTAACAATGTATAAAAGCTGAGTTTGGACACCTAATAAAATCAGTTAGACAATTAACATTTCACTATGTGTTTCCAGTGAGAAATTAGTGTGGTTTCCCTTTAGTCTTTCTTGATTAATTATTGCTAACATGGTATCAGAGCTTAATGATTAATTCTTGAATCGTTAAAACCACCGCTAAACCACCAATAACTGTCACTAACCACCGTCATCATTAATATCATATCAACAAATCATCGTAAACCATCGTCATTCATCATATTGTCAATAAAACACTCATTTTTTTTGTTATCAATCAGTGAGCTGATACGATTCACTATGTTTTCTTCAGAGATTAAATCAATGAATTAATTGTTTAATTGTGTTTGTTAGTAAGTTCTTGATTTTGTTTCTCTGAAAAGCTTCTGCAATAACATCAATGACGCCTTCATCTTCTTCATCTGAATCTACTAATGTGATGAATGATCAATCTTTAATGTTTCAAAATCCCATGTATTTACATCTTTCTGATGGACCTGATTCTTTAGTCGTGAATGAAAAGCTGATTGCAGCTCAAAACTATCGTTCTTGGAAGAGATATGTTGAAATTACCGTATCCAATAAGCGTAAGTTAGGGGTTCATTATAGATCACTTGATGATGTTTGTTTGCAAGAACAGTGAGATACCTGTGAACCGTGAACGTACGAGTGGGAAAGAAGTAACTTGGAAATATTTTTCGTGAAAACAAATGCATCATCAGTCATATATACTACGTACTTTTTTGGTACAGATTTTTATAGCCTGAATATTTTCAAGAAAAAATGGTCGTTAGAAAATAGAGTAATGCCACTACATATTACTGTAATTGCCATCAGTGATGCACAAATAAGGTGTCACTAAATCCAATCAATTGACACCAAGTGTTGAAAATGTGTCACAGTAAACAGTCAGCCACGAAAGTTTTGTGTGTTTCGGTTACAAATTAAATGAAAAAATGAAACTAAAAGTGACGACCATATATATAATGATAGAAAAAGAACAAAAAATACTTGTAGTCTTTTTTTAATCATTTTATTATAAAATTTGTCAAGCAAAAATATTATTCAATTCAAAGATATTAGTCGATAACAAAATCGCAAGTTATCTATGTCATGAAATGAAAACTAAACCGATTGTTAAACATTGAAAACACAGAAGAATTACAACCATAAACTCGGGATAAGTCCTTTCATACATGGATTATTATGAAAACATAGACTTTGCGGTCTTTGCCACTTTGGCCTCTTTCACGTTTTGTCATCATACTTCAATAATAAACTCATACTTCGTCACAAAATGTTGACAAAAAAGTATATGATAAACCAATAGAAGAATTGTTTGATGAGCCAATTAGATATCTGATGATTCTTTTGTTGACAGGTGTGAAAGGATTTACATGCCATCTTGGCGTCATAACCATTTTTATTTCTAGATATGCATCGTGGCTACTCCACAAATGTCTCTATCCATCATAAATAGTGTTATGTTCGTTTCTTTAGCACATACGGAGTAATATATTTCAAAAAACGTGTATCATTAAATTCAGGGGCGCCTGTCCAACTACCTTAGTTGTGTACAGTGCTAAAGCTTATATTTCACGCATTTTTGTCTACGAGACTCCCTTAACAAATGGCCACAAATAAATTGGTTATGCTAATCAATTATGTTTACATAATATTTCTAAACAATAACTAGCTTAAACTTTAAGTGTATTCATTTACACAAATTATATTCATTTCTATTAGACTAGCCTAGTAAAATACCATTGCTCAAAGCAAGCAAAGAAAACCAACAGTTTTAAATATATTCAATAATCTTCAATTTCCATTTTTTTTTTATTTTGACGATATTTTAATAAAAGCTAGAATAATATAACTAATTTAGATATCCACTTGTAAATTTGTAATATTGACGGTGTTTGTATGAGTTAAAAGATTTTAGTATGATTAATGTTTGGTGCATAAAAAGGTACTAGTATACAAGAGTTTCTTGCTCTTACATGGCTTGCATATTAAATCATGAACAACGTTAGAAAAACTATATATAATCTGGTTTTATAAGCAAAGAGACGAGTTATTCATAACCCAACAACACAATCACAACCACGATATGACGTATAGGTTATAGAATCTATATTCACACTTCAAACTACGGGACATGGTGGTTCTGTTTGCATATAATATGTATATTTTATTTGAAGAAAGTCAGCACCCCCTAACTATAAATCCTGGCTCCGCCCCTGATTAAATTGTTATGTAATATTAACTAATATGAATAACACTAATACGAGACTAAATAATTTATGAAGTTCGCTATCAACATTTTCAAACTTTAATTAACTCTTGTTTGGTTCTGTAAAAAAAGAGTATGATAAAGTTAGAGGGCTGAAAAATTTATCTATAGTCCAGGGTTTACTTTGTTTGTAGTTAACAATGTATAAAAACTGAGTTTGGACACCTAATCAAATCGGTTAGACAATTAACATTTCACTATGTGTTTCCAGTGAGAAATTAGTGTGGTTTCCCTTTAGTCTTTCTTAATTAATTATTGCTAACATGGTATCAGAGCTTAATGATAAGTTCTTGAACCGTTAAAACCACCGCTAAACCACCAATAGCTATCACTAACCACCGTCATCATTAATATCATATCAATAAAACACTGTAAACCATCGTCATTCATCATATTGTCAGTAAAACACTCATTTTTTTTGTTATCAATCAGTGAACTGATACGATACAATATGTTTTCTTCAAAGATTAAATCAATGAATTAATTGTTTAATTGTGTTTGTTAGTAAGTTCTTGATTTTGTTACTCTGAAAAGCTTCTGCAATAACATAAATGACGCCGTCATCTTCTTCATCTGAATCTGCTAATGTGATGAATGATCAATCTTTAATGTTTCAAAATCCCATGTATTTACATCTTTCTGATGGACCTGATTCTTTAGTCGTGAATGAAAAGCTGATTGCAGCTCAAAACTATCGTTCTTGGAAGAGATATGTTGAAATTACCGTATCCAATAAGCGTAAGTTAGGGGTTCATTATAGATCACTTGATGATGTTTGTTTGCAAGAACAGTGAGATACTGTAATAATATGGTGATTAGTTGGTCAATGAATTCAGTGTCTGAAACTATTGCTAAGTCTATCATGTTCATTGGTACTACTTATGAAATTTGGCTTCAGTTAGAGACTAGATTTGCTCTGAGTAATGGATCACATAAGTACAATTTAAACAGGGAGACATATGATATATTGCAGTCAGACATGCCTACAAGTGAATATTACACTAATATGAAATATGTGTGGGAAGAACTGGACTCTATGAATGAGTTGCCTAGGATTGTTAATATCACCCCTAAAATTGCACTTTTCTTGAAAACTTTGAATACTTAGAAAGAAGAACAAAGATTGTTTCAGTTATTGAATGGTTTAGATGAACACTTCTCAAGTCCAAGAAGTCAATTGTTCTTGAATTCACTTCTTCCAAGTGTTGAGTCTGCTTGTGCTTTACTTCAAGAAGAGGAGTCACAAAGAGGAGTGTTTGGGAATTCAAATCAGTTAGGATTTGAATCTACTGCTCTTTATAGCAAAGGTGGAGTAAAGGAGAAGTGTAATATTTGTGGCTTTAAGTTGCATCCACCTGAGAAATGCTAGGAGAAAATTGGTTATCCTACTTGCCACTATAAGTAAAAGAAAAAAAAAGCAAAATTAGAAAGCAAAATCAAAACACCATCCAAAAGTCATTCGTAATGTAAAAGGCCTTTTTTTTTTTGAATTTTTGTTGATAGTTTATTACCAACATTACGTACCCTTTTTAACTTTTGGTACACACCTTACTTAACATTTGATGCACACCATACCTAACTATTCAAAAGCTAACAAATTCTGAAATTTCGTTTTGAGAATGCATACCATTAACCATTTTTACGTCCGCTACAACAACACGTACACAAAATCGAAATTCGTAATTTCTTTCAATGAAGAAATGTCCGGTTCTACATGACCCATTAAACAATTTTTCTCAACTAAGTTTCGTGTACAATAAACATAGTTATGGCCAAGATCAATTATAATCCAAATCTGACGATATTTACCCTAGTCGGAATTCCAAGGCCCCGGTACACGCTCACCACTAGAAACGATGCTTCAATCATATCTATAAACTATATACCTTTAATTATATTAATTATTACCGCTATGTTTTGTAAACATCAGTTTAAAAGCGCTTAAAGTTTTGAATTACAACGTTCATCCATTCCAAACGCTACATTTTATATGTTACTCGAAGAAATATTTAATATGTAACTTTTTATTCATTTTACACTTAATTGTCATATACAACTAACTTATCAAATACTTTAATAAAATAAGCAACTATTGTTAAGTGTTACTTCTTCTGTCCCAATATTATTCACATTTCTTTTTTGAGATGTCATAAATTAATTGTCCGCTTTTAAAAATAGATAGGAAAGTTTGATGTATATTACCATATTATCCTTACTTCATATTATTATTACAAATTTTGAATACACTAGTTAGTTAAGAGTAAAATTGTCATTCTGTAAAACAGTAATAAAAAGAAAACAACAATGATTATGTTTTTTAAACTGTGTATTTTTTGTCAAAAGATAATTATTTTGAGACAGAGCATTATATTACTGCAAATAACTAATGTAAGTTTTGTCAGACAAACTCTATTTGTTCCAATATGGTTGCATCAATTTTCTACAGTTATATATCGAGTGAAATTAGGGCTGTAAATGAACCGGACGAATACGAACGGAGCCTTATTCATGTTCATTCGTTTAATATTAACCGAACAAATAAACGGACACGAATGCTTAAATGGATGAATTTTCTTGTTCATGTTCGTTTATTAAGAAACCGAGTTGTTCATAATCGTTCATTAAGACACTAAACGAACATAAACGATCGAACATAAATGAACATAGACAAAGAAACATAAACTTTATTAAATTATGCACAATATATTGTTTTATAAGTGTTGTTTTATTTAAACAAACTAATTTTAAAATTATACAATTAAAAGATATGATATACGAATATAAATAATTAAATACACACAAATGAATGTTGACGAACGAAGAATCAGACGTTCACGAACATAAATGAACGGACGGGACTTTTGTTCATATTCGTTCATTTAACTAAACGAACAGAAAATATTGTTCATGTTCGTTCATTTAATAAATAAACGAACACGAACGAACTTTTTACCGAACAGTTAATGAAATGTTCACTGAACGTTCATTTAATTCCGTCCGAGACGAGGTTAACGTTCCGAATCCAAGATTTCATGGATCACGTTTTGGTTGGTGCATATTTATCTCAACTTTCTTATTTAGGAAAATGACAAGACTATTTGGATTTTGGATATTACATATCTGCCGACGACCAAACTATCCAATAGCAAAATTCCACATCCCAGGTAGAGAAAATGACCAAAACACCCTTTTAACATTTCAACTAACATCATTTTCACGTACCCGTTTCCTAAGTCTATTAATACCCCTTCGATCTTTCTAACAAAATCATATCATACCTTGATTAAACACAAAATGGGTTCTCTTCCTCATGTTGTGGAAGATTGTTATGGCCTTCTCCAACTCTATAGTGACGGTTCTATTCACCGCGAAAAGAACATTGATTTAACTGCTTTTTCAGTAAAAGACGATGGTTCTATACAATATAAAGATTATTGTTTTGACAAACTAAACGACCTCCATTTACGCCTCTATAAACCCAAATCAGCTACATCTACGACTAAATTACCCGTTGTTTACTTTCTCCATGGTGGTGGATTTTGTTTCGGGTCATTTGCATGGCCAAATTTCCATAATTGTTGCCTTAGAATCGCCTCGGCCCTTCATGTCATTGTCGTGGCGCCTGATCATCGTCTTGCACCCGAGCATAGGCTCCCGGCTGCTATAGACGATTCATTTGGTGCTTTGAAGTGGCTCCAAGAGCTAGCTAGAAACCCTAAAAATGATGTGGTTGATTTTTTTGACTTTGACAAGGTTTTCATAATAGCTGACTCTTGTGGTGGGACTATTGCACACCATTTGGCAGTACGTTTGGGACCTGGCTCACCCGAGCTAGCGCCCATCAAGATACGAGGGTACGTGATGCTGGCACCGTTCTTTGGCGGAACAGAGAGGACGAAATCAGAGGCAGAAGGATTGCCAGAAAAGGTGTTAACGATGGATGTGCTTGATACGTAAGTCCGCACTAGCTAGCTAAACTTGTCCTAAAATTCATTTATCTGGTATATAATCATATTTGGACTTCGTTACTCAATATGCTTATTTACGTGTTTATTATTTAGTGGTACTATACGTCTACTTTGTTATCTATATTTTATCCATATGTCCTTTTCAATATAGAGCTACTAGATCTAGCAATGGTATTAAAACCTAGATGTTATAAGGCCTCAAAATTATATACGAAGTCAAATTTGCTAGCAATATTTTATTTAAAATTTATCTGTAGAATTTAACTATAAAAGCTTTAAAAAAAATTACAATATAAGTATGAAGATGTGGGAAAGTTAGGAATTACGCGTGAGCTGACTGTTCAAACTTTACATTTTTAAAGTGATTAAATGTCTAAAATTTACCCTTGTTTTGTTTAAAAGTATGATATTAAAGAAAATTATTGCTGTATATTAAGTCATGTTCTTTTTATTCTAAAAGGGAAAGAGCACTCGTCCTCATAAACTTTAAATTAGATATGGTGGGTCTCATACTCTCATGCATGTCTCTATCAATAAAAAGATCTCTTGTACAGATTTCATTATTTTCTATTTAATTATTAATATGTTTGTTTGATTATTCAGTTGACATATTATGCATTATTACGATTGATCCTTATCAAATCATTGTATTTCTTTAATTGCTTTCTACATATGGTTTTTCTTGATGTGTTATCTTGATTTTTTGCAACACCTTTATAATTTTAACGTCAGATTCTGGAGAATGTCATTACCAATTGGAGAGACACTTGATCACCCAATTGCAAACCCATTTGGGCCAAAAAGCCCAAGTCTTGAGCAAGTTAATATTGATCCAATACTCTTAATGGTTGGAAAGGATGAACTTATGAGAGATAGGGTTAAATTATATGCAAATAGGTTAAAAGAGCTTGGAAAGATAGCCAGTTATGTTGAATTTGAAGGCAAACAACACGGGTTCTTCACAAATGAGCCTTACTCGGATGTTTCGGAGCCGGTTTTGAATTTGATGAAGGATTTTATGTTTCGACATTCTAGTTAACTTGATTTGGGTCAAGTTAAGTAGCTTTCATGATCACCCTAGATGTTGTTTGATGCAGCATAAAGTTTTGTATTGTGTAATATAGTCTTTTTGTATGAGTCTGTGAAATATCTTTGTGCTTATTACTCGTTGATATATAACGAGTAGCTTATATTTGAGTGTGTTTTCTTGATTAAGCGTATGACTAATATTACCTATTTTCTGAAAGAGCATCATTGTATCCTCATAATTTATGGTGGCTCAAAGGTAAAGCAAGTAAAGCTAGGGCTTTAGGCCCCTAATTTTTTAAGGCCCGAATTTTCTAGAACCTTGTATATATAATCAGTCACATATCTTTTTGTCGTCATCTTTAAAGATCCGATTATTCAAGGCCTCAATTAGCCGATAAATGTTAAATAATCAAAGTTTTAGGCCTCTTTTGTTTCTGTGATTCATTTTTCAAGCCTACGACTTGTAGAAATTTAAGCCCAAATATATTAAGTATATAAAAAATCCATTTTTGCATGAAAAATTAGCAAAGGTTAAATTAAGCCCTGTGATAACGACCATTTACATTGATTAATCAACTTTATTTTTTCACGCCCACAAACATACTTTCACCACTCTGGCTTTCTCTCATATACCCATATATCATTCTTCAATCAAAAGTTGCTTTTAAAGATACTTTAGTTTCCGCTAAAGAAATTGCTAAAAAAAACGAATGTAGAACGAATTTGAAAGGAAAGTGAGCTATTTGTAGAAATAGAAAATATGATTCCGATGTTGATAATGAAACTATAAAAACATGCGAAGAGATTTTTAGAAACGGTTATTTTTTATACATTGCAAATCAAGCTATTTCATGACTAGAAAGTAAATTTGACCAATTTACCTTGTATGAAAGTATCTATTTCATGACTAGAAAATTTTCAATGCTAAAATAGTATTTAGCATTGAAAATTTTAAATCCTTAGATGATAACAAGCTAAAAAAGTAGTTGTTTGAACCTAAACATTTCTGTAAGCCATATTATAACAATTGTTTGGATATTAACTGTATAGATTTATTTTTGAAATTAAGAGTTTTGAGAGATATAATACATGCGAAAAATGCTACACCGATTTATATACCTAATCAAGTTATAGAATAATGTTGACCATTTCGGTAACAGTTTTTTCAGAAGAAAGAAGTATTTCAAAACTAAAGTTAATTAAAAGTTATCTACGATCGAAAGTGTCACCAAGAGATTATATTTATTGGTTCACTTCTCAATTAAAAAGTAAATGTTACTATATTGATTTTGAGGAACTAATCAAAGATTTCACATAAAAACTTTGAAAAGTAAATTTTATATTAATTATTTTTCTGCATATAACTTTGATAAAAAGACTATTTTAAAACTTCGCTTTAGGCCACCGAGAAAATAGAGTCGCCCCCAGTGGCGGATCCAAACATTTTATCTATGTGTGGCACAAATTTTTTTTAACCCAAGTTCTAACTTATAAAGAATTAAAAACATAATTAACATATAACTTAATAACTACTTGGACTACATAAGTGAGTTAAAGGAGAGGGTTTAAAATAAAACTTTGAATAAACCCAAAGTACTAAAATGAAGATAAAGTACGTTTGGTCTTCTTCTTTATCACAAAACAATATCCAGTCAAACTTTAAGACCTCCATTACCAAAAATTTCGATCTGTCTTTCACTTTTCTTATCAAGATACATAAGATGGTCTACTTCACCTGGCCAACCCATATGTGGCACGTGCCACAGGTGGCCAGGCTATAGATCCGCCCCTGGCCGCCCCTCTCACAAAACACATTCATACTTGTCTTACCAACTACTAGTATATTTATCACACTTGTGGAAATAAAGGGCAAAGATGAGTAGGGCTGTGAACAAACCGGACGAACACGAACGGGTCCCTGTTTATGTTTGTTTAGTTAATTTTAACCGGACAAATTAACGGACACGGACGCTTAAACGGCCGAATTTTCTTGTTCATGTTCGTTTATATTCGTTCATTAAGACTCTAAACAAACGCTAAATGAACATAAACGATCGAACATAAATTAAAAATAGACAAACAAACAAAACTTTATTGAATTTTGCACAATATATTCTTATATAAGTGTTGTTTTGTTCTAACAAACAAATTTTAAACTTATAAAATTAAAAGATATAATACGAACATAAGTAGATAAATGAAGATAGACGAACGTTAACGAATGCATAATCAGACGTTCACGAACATAAATGGACGGACGCGACTTTTGTTCATGTTCGTTCATTTAACTAAACGAACGCAATATATTGTTCATGTTCGTTCATTTAATAAATAAACAAACGTTTTACTGAACAGTTCATGAAATGTTCACCGAACGTTAGAGCCATAAAGACGAGGAAAGATAATTAGTGTGAAATCCAAGTGTCATTCAATTTATGGTTATGACTTATGAGTAAGAAGTAGTAATAAATATCATTTTACTTTGTGAAATCATAATATTTGGGAAAAAAAAAATATTTTGAATTTGATATGATGCGTGCCTCTTTGGCACCCTTCATGGTTTGTCTATGCTTACATTTTTTTAATACGTTTTCTTAATAATTGTTATGATTAGTAGCAATATGTAGTAGGGTTTAAACGTGACTTAGACAATAATGAGGTATTTAATTGTATCTGGTTTAAATAGAGCTTAGGAATATACTAAGATTTGTAAACTAGTTTCTAGGCTTGCAAACCAAAAATGTAACGGTCTTGTAGTTCCCTAGTTCATGATAATATATGAAGGATTTTGCTAACATGTGCCTACTAGGCACGTGTTAACGTGTATTTAAAAGGTAATTTATCATTTTATTTAATGTGCATTTAATGCATTTTTTGGTAAATTAAAAAAAAGTTTGTGATTATTAACAACACACTAACTTGTGCCCAGTTGGCACTTGTTAGCAAAACTCATATATTAAAAATAATGAATGAAATTATTTAAGACAAAGTCATAAGGATAAACTTTTCAACTTATCTATATCTATATCTATAATAAAACTTTTTTGTACAAGACATTGACTGCGGCTATAAGGTCAAAGGGTCAAATTGTTTTAAACGTTGCATCCAGTGGCATTGCATCCCTTTTGCTTGATGGTGGAAGAACGGTGCATTCTCGGTTCGCTATCCCTCTAAATGTTGTTGAAGATTCTATGTGTTCAATTACGACAGATAGTCCCCTTGCAGAATTGATACGTGAGGCGATGTTAATAATATGGGACGAGGCTCCAATGATGAATAGACTTTCTTCTGAAGCTTTTGATAGAACACTAAGAGATATAAATTTAAGTACTTACACACCAAAATCTGACAATGTTCTTGGGGGTAAAGTTGTTGTTTTCGGTGGATACTTCAGGTAAATTTTACCCGTTATATCTAATGGCACCCGGCAAGATGTTGTCCACGCATCGCTAAACATGTCTACGTTATGGAAACATTGCACCATATTAAAACTTACACAAAAGATGAGATTTCGCGTTGGTTGCAATCCAGCCGACGCTGAAGAAATTAATAATTTTGCCGAATGGATTCTCAATATTGGAGAACGGAAAATAGGTGGAAAGAATGATGGCCATGCTGAGGTTGAATGTCCCAAAGAAATGCTCATACCCAATTCTGATGATCACGTAGGATCTTTTATAAAAGAAATGTATGACAATTGGGAAGACAACCTGTGGGATCCAACGTATTTTCAAGATAGAGCTATTCTTGCACCTACACATCAAGAGGTTGACAAAATAAATGAACGTATGATGTCTATGCTTCCTGGTAGAGAGAAAGTTTGTTATAGTTCTGATACGGTCACAGATGTAGATGATGATTTCAACTACAATGAGTCGCTCACACGACATAATTCTTGAATTCAATAAAA
The DNA here is from genome assembly GCA_014162995.1 of Artemisia annua. Lineage (NCBI taxonomy): Eukaryota > Viridiplantae > Streptophyta > Magnoliopsida > Asterales > Asteraceae > Artemisia > Artemisia annua. The sequence goes on from LBNU01006928.1 coordinate 304,069, forward strand.
ATGTCAAGTGTCCCGCATCGTAAGTTAGTACTGAAAGTTGGCGCTCCGATAATGTGTCTCCGTAACATTGACCAAAGAGGAGGACTTTGTAATGGGACAAGGTTACAAATTGTAAGGATGAGAATCAATAACATCGAGGGTAAGATTATATCGGGAGGTCAATTAGGCACTATTGTTGCTATACCTCGGATGGTAATTAGTCTATATGATAAGAAGATGCCTTTTCAGCTTAACAGGAGACAATTCCCCATATCTATTTGTTTCGTCATGACCATTAACAAAAGTCAAGGCCAAACTTTGTATAAAGTTGGTTTATATTTGGAACGGTCGGTTTTTTCACATGGACAACTCTATGTAGCCGTATCGAGGGTAAAGAGTAAGAAGGGTCTGAAAATGTTACGCTGCGACAATGATGGCCAATATTGCAATTATACAACAAACGTTGTATATAAAGAAGTCCTTCAACATTTATAAGTTTAGTTATGTTTTTAGTAAAATTGTTTTCTGTTTAACACTAATTTATTTATTTATTTATTTATTTATTTATTTATTATTTTTTATTTATTTTTTTTTTTGTATTTGTATCACATTACCATTGATTTTGTTTAGACAATGTTCTCTGTATATTGTTGTGTTTGCAATTGATTTCATCACATAATTATTTGCAAATAAAGTTTATGCAAACATAATGTATGATATGTTGTTGGCAAAAAGCAAACTAAGATACAATACAGCACCAATTGTTGAATGAAGAAGCAGACAATTCCACAACAAAACATCTAATTCACCTATACATATCATTTTATTTTCGGATAAGAATCATTATTTATTTAAAAAATTTCAAAAATCATATCTTTAGGGATAATTTTATCAATTTAAATTATACTCTATATAAACTCCTGAAATATGTGAATCATTTCTATACATCTAATACCTTTTATATATATATATATATATATATATATATATATATATATATATATATATATATATATATATATATATATATATATATATATATATATATNTATAAACTCCTGAAATATGTGAATCATTTCTATACATCTAATACCTTATATATATACATTGTGAAACCTCAAAAACAATAAAACACATAATCTGTTTGCTAAAGAAATGTCGACCACTGCAAAACCATGCCATACAAATGCATCCAGTTCATTTAATACTGAAACAAACAATAAAGATGTCGAAAAAATTAACTTGGATGAGCCAACAACAGAAAATGCATAACCTCATCATAACCATTCTATCAAAAAAGAAAAGAATAAGTCCAAAACAATGAATGGTTTTTGGATGGAAGATCCACCCGTAATCATCCCATCAGATGACCCGTAATCATCCCATCAGATGATCAATTGGTATGAGTTTTCTTACTTTCTATATAAATATTAACAAACACTTATGTCGTTATACTAATATTACATTATTTCCAAAAGGTGAGAATTACTTGTACTCACTTCAACTGATGGCCTTGTACCTTGGATGATTAAAGTCACTTCTTAAGTATTTGTTGTTTAAATTATTTCTGGAAGTCTTTATGTATTGTTGAAGTGGTATAAGTGATTTCCGAAAAATGGGTCAAAATATGCAAGTGCAGAAAATTGGTCCATTTTAGATGCAAAATGGTCTATTTTAGACTATTACCCACTTTAATGGTGCTTGCAAAAAAGGAGTATTTTTGTACATAAAGGGTCTATTTAAGACTAATGCTCATCTTAACGGTGTCTGTTTAAAAGAAATAAAAGAAATATGGAGTCGGGAAAGAGGCATTTCAATTATTTTATATATCTTCTGTTATATATGTATTTTTATGTTTAAAATGACATAACTATAATTTTTTTTTTTCTTTTCTTTTTCTATGAAAAAACGACTTTGTGTATTTTTCTTCTATTTTCTTTTAACTTGTGAACATAAAGTATATGTGCAGCCTGTTATGTTAAAATGATTGAAGTAACGAATTAACTATATATTATATAGATGAATAGGGTGCATGTTAACTAATTTAGCCAAGCTATAAGGCTAGGGACAGCAGGGACTATGAGCGACCTTTATTTTATCTGTCACATAAGCTTTCTTTCTCTGAAAACCTACAGACGACTTTTTGCAACAGCAGTGGCGACCTCCATTCTTTTTTTTCAATTTTTTTTACCTTAAAAATGCCCATTACTTCACTCACAACATTCTTTCACAGTTTTATATAAAAATGTCTCAAGAAAACACTCCCCGAAACAAATCCCCCAATGCCGAAAGAACGGTTAATCTAGGAAGTACTCCCCCTCAAACCCCAACTGCGGTTCATCATCCCAACAACATACACACCAATCCATGTCTCCCTTTTCTTCCTTTCCAACGTTAGAGGAATCAGTTGATGAACTTGAGATAGGTGATGAATATGAAACTGAAAGTTATGAAAATGCCGATGGATTTCTTACTAAGGAACAAGAATAGCAACTTATTCTAGATGAAGTGGCATTAAGAGAAACATTAGAAGAAGAAGCAAGGGCTGAAATAGAGTGGGAGGAGAGAATTAGGGAAGAACAAGCTCATGATAAGTTATTCAGGTCAGAATTTGGGGTGTATTCTGATTCGAAATCAGATTAATCTAAAAGTTGAATAATTCCTCTAGCTGACGAACTTATGTATTTTAATTTCCGTATTGTAGTTTATATTTTCATTTCAATGTCCTATTCTTCTTTGTTGATGTAATGAATAAAAGTTTGTATTTAACTTTGGTTTTTCGTACTCGAAAATAAATTTCCATTCATTTAAATAAAAATTGACATTACAATACGAAATTTAAAAGCAATACAAAAGCACAAGACTCCTATTTATTTTTTACATGCTTCCAAAAAACTTTATAATTCGTTTGTTGTTCTAATTTTCCCGCCTTTTTAAACAAAACATTATGCATCTCGTAATCAGATTCAAATAAGCGTCAATCAAAGCACGTTTCTCTTGTGGAATATCACTGCATTCAGCATACGCTTTCCTCATATCATTTTTAGCTGTATATGCATTATCAAATTCTCTGGCTAAGTTCATAAGGACTTGCTGACGAGCTTTATCTCATCGATTTGTTTCTGAACCATAGCTTTGGTTTCATCGACGGTGTGTGGAGCGAACAAGCCATTTAAAAGTTGATAAAAATGTATATAAAATGTGTATAAAATGATAAGATAAATGCGATATTTATAAAGTAAAAGGTTTAAATTTTATTTTTAATTTTTTCCACACTGCTACAAAACCAAACGGTCAAAATATTTTAAACCAAAATCAAGCTTGCTCAATCGGTTGAGTTCACGACCGAGAGGCGACTAACATTCCACATCAAAGACGACCGATTGGGGAGTCGGTCGACCTACTAGTCGACCTCCTTGCTGTGCACAGCCTAAGCCCACTACCCATTTTATTTATTTTGGTTGTAATTTACCCACGATGTATTGTGCATGTTTAGTGGTGTAAATAGATGGATTTACATGACGGCCATATACTTTTTCCATTAGTGCTTCCACATCAAAGATATGGTGGGTCCTTCCTACAAAAGCCTTTGACATTGACTTTATTTGGTTTTATCTCTAAATGCATTCTCTCTAATCCACATGTTACCTTTACCAGTGAATATTGATCATCTATAGTCAAATCAGTTTAAGATATGAAGTGATGTTGTAAGTTTCGATTGAAGTCGCCCTAGTTATAAAACTCTCACACTACGAAATTACTAATATACTTTTGAGGAAAACAAGCATATATGACTATATGAGGTGCACTTCCATGATTAGGCAATATCACAAACAATGTTGTTCCATATATATATATAGAAAATGTTTTACTTATTTTCGCCTTTAATTTGGCTTGCAATGATGTTGCTGGCATGATACATGTCAATATTGGTACCTAAAGCTCATTACGGAATAATTTATTTCCGACTTTGTGAAACGTAAATGAAGATTAGTTAATTTGCCTTATCTTTTATGACAGTATAAAATGAAATTTAAAATCCATAGGCGAAGTTGTTAAGCATACGAGACACACATAATTACATATATTGGCTAACTTTTAATTAGCTTAAGGACAAGCCCATGTAACTTTACACGCATGCAGTGATTAAATATTGTATGTTGATAAGCTTAAGATATAGTAGCTTATTTTATCAAATGAGAAATGAAACTAAAATAAAAATGATGATACATTTTTTATGCACTTAAAATAATAGATCTATCTCTCTTTATTTTTTTTATCCTTGTTTAAAATGTGCAGCTAAAATTCATTCCATACTTTTTTTATTTTATTTTAATTTCTCTTGTCACTTGATAATCCACATTCACCTCCCTTAACGTGCCGCTTTCTATCAAAAGCAGTTTTATTTATCTGAATTATTATATGGAATTTACTTTAGATACACATGCCATGTGATATGATTTCAGATTATGATTCACTAAATACACATTTTCTTCAAATAGATTAGTGGTGTGAGTCAATCAATTCATTAAATTAGTGGAATGAGTCATAATTTCTCCATAATTCGACACCTTGACTTAGTTAAGAAAAGAAAAAGATCACAAAAAACACAAGCTAATTTTATAACTTACTAAATATTAAAACACCAAGAACAAACTTAATAGTTAAAATATTAATGTATGCATCTATGAATACAAATATTTATCTACAATTTTATGAAAGATTACTTTAGCCAATTTGAGCGTGTAAAAAATTTTAGTCAATTTTTCTGTTATGAGCCACTGCATTTTTTTTTTCCGGAAATATAATAGTATGTTTTTGAGTATGTTCCTAGCTATAAAAATAAAGCTCGAGTGTATATGCGTATTACACTTGAGTTCCTCAACATTAACTTCTAGCAGCATGTATTTGTAACCCATTATAAGTCTATACGCCCAAATTTGCAATTCATACAAAGCATGTATGAACACATGCCTAGCTAGCTCCCATGCACACGTAGAATACATTATCTCGTAAAAGTAAGTATAATGAAGGTTATATTAACACAACTTTTACTTCTCAAACTGTTTGATCTTGTAAAATGACCATATCACCCCTCTTAAGTTTCTATAAATACCTCCTTAATCTTTGTAATTAGNTCATAATTTCTCCATAGTTAGACACCTCGACTTATCTAAGAAAAGAAAAAGAAAAAAAAAAAAACACAAGCTAACTTACTAAATATTAGAACACCAAGACCAAACTTAATACTTAAAATATTAATGTATGCAGCTATAAATACAAATATTTATCTACAATTTTATGATAGATTACTTTAGCCAATTTGAGCGTGTATAAAATTTTAATCAAATTTTTTTGTTATTAGCCACTGCACTTTTTTTCGGAAATATAATAATTCGTATGTTTTTAAGTATGTTCCTAGCTATAAAGATAAAGCTCGAATGTATGTGCGTATTACACTTGAGTTCCTCAACATTAACTTCTAGCTAGCAGCATGTATTTGTAACCCACTATAAGTATAGACGCCCGAATGTGCAACAATTGATCATACCAAGCATGTATGAACACATGCCTAGCTAGCTCCCATGCACACGTAGAATACATTATCTCATAAAAGTAAGTATAATGAAGGTTATATTAACACAACTTTTACTTCTCAAACTGTTCGATCTTGTAAAATGACCATATCACCCTTCTTAAGTTTCTACAAATACCCCCTAATCCTTGTAATTGGATCACACCTTCATTGAACACAAATGGGTTCTCTTCCTTATGTTGTGGAAGACTTGAATGGCTTTGTTCAAATCTATAGCGACGGTTCTATTCATCGTCACGATAACCTTGACTTAACTGCTTTTCCAGTAAAAGACGACGGTTCAGTAGATTATAAAGATTATTGTTATGACAAACTCCACAACCTCCACCTCCGCCTTTATAAACCCAAATCCACCACCACCAAGGCCAAGCTTTCAGTCATTTACTTCCTTCATGGTGGTGGCTTTTGTGGTGGCTCATTTGCATGGCCAAATTTCCACAATTGTTGCCTCAGAATCTCATCCGCCCTACATGCCATTGTAGTGGCACCAGACTATCGTCTTGCACCAGAGCATAGGCTCCCGGCTGCTATAGACGACTCGTTAGGTGCCTTAAAGTGGCTCCAGGAGCTAGCTAGAAACCCTAAAAATGATGTGGTTGATTGTTTTGATTTTAACAAGTTTTTCATAATAGGAGACTCTTCTGGTGGGAACATTGCACACCACCTGGCTGTAAGGTTAGGACCTGGCTCGCCCGAATTGGCGCCTATTAAGATACGAGGGTACGTGATGCTTGCCCCGTTTTTCGGCGGAAAAGAGAGGACAAAGTCGGAGGCCCAAGGACCGCCAGAAAAGATGTTAAATATTGACCTTCTTGATACGTAAGTCCTCTATCGTATATACCCGTTCAGTTCTCGTATATAATTTTCTTAATTATTTAGAGAAGGATCTAGGAATTTCGAAGGTGTTGCACAATCCTCTATATCATGTGTTTAACGAAATTTATCAAGCTCTCCATATTTCATAAGCTTTAGTTACCTAAAAGATGTAAAAAAACATGGATATGCTTTCGTGACCAAAGAAGAAATGCAATCATCATCCCATTATTAGTTTATTGCTTAGTGGCACGTACGTTCGATTCATATATAAACGTGGATCAGTTTTTTTACTTATTGCTAGAGCCATCATCCTCATACAGTCATACTCATACGCTTTGGTTTGTAATTGGATATGGTGGGTCCTCGGACACGTCTCTCTCGATAAAAAGATTTCTTGTTGACTTTTATCATATTATTCATTTAATATGCTTATGTTCAGCCAGATATACTTTAGTGTGCCACCATCGTCCATCATATCCATTATCATCATTAATTAATCCTTAATAATTCATTTGTGTTACTCTAATTGGCTTTTAAAGTGGTTTTTAGTAATGGTTTATCTTGACTTATATGTAAGAGTGCATGCATGTTAATTCATTTTATTACTTTAAATGGTTAAATTAGGAAGAGTGATTATCTAATAAAAGAATAGGAACAAGAAAAGTATGATGCTTATTGTACGTAAACCAATTAACTGTCTATATGTTGCATTAGGTCCATAGTAACCTGTATGAGATGATTAATTAATAGTAAGACCATCTTCCCACAGGTTATGGAGAATGTCATTACCAGCTGGGAGCACGCTCGATCACCCCTTTGCGAACCCATTCGGGCCAAAAAGTGCAAGCCTTGAGAAAGTTGAACTCGACCCCATACTCTTAATAGTTGGAGGAGATGAAATAATGAAAGATAGGGTGAAATTGTATGCGAAGAGGTTAAAAGAGCTCGGAAAGGTAGCACGTTGTTTTGTATTCAAAGGCAAACAACACGGCTTCTTCACCAATGAGCCTCACTCGGATGTTTCCAATTCAGTTTTGAACCTAATCAAGGATTTCATGTTTAAACATTCTAGATAATTGATTTGGAGTACATGTAGTTTAACTTTTATGTATTGTGTTTAATGTTTTTGAATGTAACATAAACTTTTTATGTCATGTGAAAATTGTTGTTTTTCTTAGCATGTTAATCCGTATCCTGTTTGTTTTCTTAACGTACTGAAATCTAAGACTAATTAAATGATTTCTATACCTTTTTACCTTGAAATTATGTATCATGAAATCTATAAACGAAAATTTTCTGGTTTAAGATATATATAACATACACTAACTTGTACTAAGAGACTTTAAAAATCCTTACTACGGCTACTAAAACTAATATCCATAACTGTTTCTTTAAGTCAATTTATATTACATCGACATTAACACGATACTCTCGATCAAACTTATTCTAAACTTACAATACTGACCATTGGCTCTAAAACGACAACTTCGCTATGACCAAACAGGAACATCAATATGTGAAAATTCAAACAAACTAACGCAAAACTTGAACCCTAAATTCACTAATTAACGCAGGACGCGCGGAAGCGTATTTAGATAAACTCTAATCAAAGAGTGATAAACAAGGCGCACCTTGTGGGAATAAACCCAAACAAGAGATAAACTCTAAAAGACAATTTTATTAATGATTTCATGANCAGGAACATCAATATGTGAAAATTCAAACAAACTAACGCAAAACTTGAACCCTAAATTCACTAATTAACGCAGGACGCGCGGAAGCGTATTTAGATAAACTCTAATCAAAGAGTGATAAACAAGGCGCACCTTGTGGGAATAAACCCAAACAAGAGATAAACTCTAAAAGACAATTTTATTAATGATTTCTAAAATACCCAAAACAATAAACTCAAAATATAGGAAAACCAAACTTGGGGAAAAAGTTAACCAAATTATTCTAAAAAAAAAAAAAAAAAAAAAAAAAAAAAAAAAAAAAAAAAAAAAAAAAAAAAAAAAAAAAAAAAAAAAAAAAAAAAGTCACGACACAGCAAACATCAGTAGGGTTACTTGTCAAGTAACAACACAAACACCACTAACTTCAGTAAGTTTAGGAGTAAGGTTACTTATGTTGAGCAGTAAGGTTACTTGTAACGTGCCATAGCTTTCCGATTATTCCAGTAACCTCAGTTTGGTTTATAAGTACCTTTACTCCTACTACAAGTAACGTCATCATCATTCCCCCTCATTTTAGAAAGAACTCACCCTCGAGTTTTCACTGTCAAGGGTTTCGTCTACGTTAAACACCTTCTCACGACAAACCTTATCTTCAGTAGATTTGAGCTTCACATTAACTCGAGAACCTTCATATTTTTTAACACGTCTACCACACTCCCATTGATCCATATATTGATTAGAAGATCGACTTATGAACTCCTTATCAATGATCACCAAGTCTTCAATTGCAATAAAATTAAATTCTTTGTTTACTATTGAAACCTTCATTGGATTTATGATAATCATATTTAAATTTAACTCATAATCAAAATCACAAACCTTTAAATCTTTGATGCCTTCAGAATTCATCGTTAGCTCACCATCAAGAACATTCACGTCATCGACATCACTAAAATCTATAACTTTGTCTTCACAAGTCTTCAAAACTACAACTTCCTTTTTCTTTTTCTTATTTTGGTAAAAGGGATTTTTCACCCGGGTAAGATATATAACTCCAAAAAACCGTTTAAAGTACAATGGAATGTAGCTGAAATACCACATTAAACTACAACTTCCTTTGTCGATGCTAAAGTTGCAATCTTGTCTTCTTGTAGCTTACAAACTTGAAGTTCTTTGATGTTCTTAATGTGTTCTTCAACAACCTCGGTCTTCAATATATTTTCTTCAATCTTAACCTCGGCCATTGGCACATGTAGTTGGTCTTCGGATGGAATCATCGCAATTCTCTTTCCTTCCCATGAGAAAAAGTAGAGATCACGCTTTATATCATAAAAACCTTTAACTTCGTGTCACCAGGATTTTTCCAACAAAATATGACAATCCTCCATATTATCCAATTCACAAAATACTTCACGTTTATAAGTGCTACCAATAAATATTGGAACCCAACAAACTTGTGTTTTTCTAATCGGACAAAACTCAATTGATAAATAAAAATAACTAACCAATTTTCTCGACACCAAATTCTTGGCTTCATAGTTGTCAATAATTAAAGAAAATACCTTATTATTGATCAAAACTTTTGAACGAAACAATTTGATTGTTGGCAGTCGAATCTCTATTTTCATCTTTTCCTCCCATTCATCAACCTTCCTATTGTTGAACGGGGATTGGTTGCACCTACGGTTATTAATAGATCCGCCTATGGTTAGACGAATTCTTGAACCTCCATAATTCCTACCATCGCGATTCTTGTGGCTTAATGCCCTACCTACGATCACGGAACGTAGTTCTTCTAGCATAGTGTAACAACTGTCAAGTTCATTCATGGATTTGGCAAAACCATGATCCATATACTCTCCAGACCATACCCCACCAACAATATGGGTTTTTAAGTCTTCTACACAATTCACCATCTATGATGCTAACAAGCTTTAGACATTAATTGAAGTAGAACCTTCTACACCAATTACCACCAAGATGCTAAGAAGCTCTGATGCCAACTGACGTAAGACGCGCGAAAGCGTATTTAGATAAACCCAAATCCAAGGGTGATAAACAAGGCGCACCTTTCGGGAATAAACCTAAACAAGAGATAAACTTTAAAAGACAATTTTATTAAGATTTCTAGAATACCCAAAACAATAAACCCGAGTCTTATATTTATAGGGAAGCCAAACTTGGATAAGAAGTTAACCAAATTAATCTAGAACAAACCAAATAAAGAAACTAAAATAAAAGTCACGACACAAAACAAACATGAGTAAGGTTACTTGTTAAGTAACAACACAAACACCAGTAACTTCAGCAAGTTTAGGAGTAAGGTTACTTATGTTGAGCAGTAAGGTTACTTGTAACGTGTCATAGGTTTCCGATTATTCCAGTAACCTCTGTTGGTTTAGTAGTACCCTTACTCCGATCCTACTACAAGTAACGTCCTCATCACTAATCCAATATCACTGGCTATGTTTGGCGCGGAGCTTTTTGGAGTTTTTTGGGGGCAATGAGCGGTGAGCAATGAGCTTTTAGATTTTTATTGTTCGTTTGGCAAGTAATAATATGGTGATTAGTTGGTCAATGAATTCAGTGTCTGAAACTATTGCTAAGTCTATCATGTTCATTGGTACTACTTATGAAATTTGGCTTCAGTTAGAGACTAGATTTGCTCTGAGTAATGGATCACATAAGTACAATTTAAACAGGGAGACATATGATATATTGCAGTCAGACATGCCTACAAGTGAATATTACACTAATATGAAATATGTGTGGGAAGAACTGGACTCTATGAATGAGTTGCCTAGGATTGTTAATATCACCCCTAAAATTGCACTTTTCTTGAAAACTTTGAATACTTAGAAAGAAGAACAAAGATTGTTTCAGTTATTGAATGGTTTAGATGAACACTTCTCAAGTCCAAGAAGTCAATTGTTCTTGAATTCACTTCTTCCAAGTGTTGAGTCTGCTTGTGCTTTACTTCAAGAAGAGGAGTCACAAAGAGGAGTGTTTGGGAATTCAAATCAGTTAGGATTTGAATCTACTGCTCTTTATAGCAAAGGTGGAGTAAAGGAGAAGTGTAATATTTGTGGCTTTAAGTTGCATCCACCTGAGAAATGCTAGGAGAAAATTGGTTATCCTACTTGCCACTATAAGTAAAAGAAAAAAAAAGCAAAATTAGAAAGCAAAATCAAAACACCATCCAAAAGTCATTCGTAATGTAAAAGGCCTTTTTTTTTTTGAATTTTTGTTGATAGTTTATTACCAACATTACGTACCCTTTTTAACTTTTGGTACACACCTTACTTAACATTTGATGCACACCATACCTAACTATTCAAAAGCTAACAAATTCTGAAATTTCGTTTTGAGAATGCATACCATTAACCATTTTTACGTCCGCTACAACAACACGTACACAAAATCGAAATTCGTAATTTCTTTCAATGAAGAAATGTCCGGTTCTACATGACCCATTAAACAATTTTTCTCAACTAAGTTTCGTGTACAATAAACATAGTTATGGCCAAGATCAATTATAATCCAAATCTGACGATATTTACCCTAGTCGGAATTCCAAGGCCCCGGTACACGCTCACCACTAGAAACGATGCTTCAATCATATCTATAAACTATATACCTTTAATTATATTAATTATTACCGCTATGTTTTGTAAACATCAGTTTAAAAGCGCTTAAAGTTTTGAATTACAACGTTCATCCATTCCAAACGCTACATTTTATATGTTACTCGAAGAAATATTTAATATGTAACTTTTTATTCATTTTACACTTAATTGTCATATACAACTAACTTATCAAATACTTTAATAAAATAAGCAACTATTGTTAAGTGTTACTTCTTCTGTCCCAATATTATTCACATTTCTTTTTTGAGATGTCATAAATTAATTGTCCGCTTTTAAAAATAGATAGGAAAGTTTGATGTATATTACCATATTATCCTTACTTGATATTATTATTACAAATTTTGAATACACTAATTAGTTAAGAGTAAAATTGTCATTCTGTAAAACAGGAATAGAAAGAAAACAACAATGATTATGTTTTTTAAACTGTGTATTTTTTGTCAAAAGATAATTATTTTGAGACAGAGCATTATATTACTGCAAATAACTAATGTAAGTTTTGTCAGACAAACTCTAATTGTTCCAATATGGTTGCATCAATTTTCTACAGTTATATATCGAGTGAAATTAGGGCTGTAAATGAACCACTTATTCATGTTCATTCGTTTAATTTTAACCGAACAAATAAACGGACACGAACGCTTAAATGGATGAATTTTCTTGTTCATGTTCGTTTATTAAGAAACCGAGTTGTTCATAATCGTTCATTAAGACACTAAACGAACATAAACGATCGAACATAAATGAACATAGACAAAGAAACATAAACTTTATTAAATTATGCACAATATATTGTTTTATAAGTGTTGTTTTATTTAAACAAACTAATTTTAAAATTATACAATTAAAAGATATGATATACGAATATAAATAATTAAATACACACAAATGAATGTTGACGAACGAAGAATCAGACGTTCACGAACATAAATGAACGGACGGGACTTTTGTTCATATTCGTTCATTTAACTAAACGAACAGAAAATATTGTTCATGTTCGTTCATTTAATAAATAAACGAACATGAACGAACTTTTTATCGAACGATTCATGAAATTTTCACTGAACGTTCAGTTCGTTTATAGCCGTAAGTGAAACTAAGTTCCGTCATAGACGAGGTTAACGTTCCGAATCCAAGATTTCATGGATCACGTTTTGGTTGGTGCATATTTATCTCAACTTTCTTATTTAGGAAAATGACAAGACTATTTGGATTTTGGATATTACATATCTGCCGACGACCAGACTATCCAATAGCAAAATTCCACATCCCAGGTAGAGAAAATGACCAAAACACCCTTTTAACATTTCAACTAACATCATTTTCACGTACCCGTTTCCTAAGTCTATTAATACCCCTTCGATCTTTCTAACAAAATCATATCATACCTTGATTAAACACAAAATGGGTTCTCTTCCTCATGTTGTGGAAGATTGTTATGGCCTTCTCCAACTCTATAGTGACGGTTCTATTCACCGCGAAAAGAACATTGACTTAACTGCTTTTTCAGTAAAAGACGATGGTTCTATACAATATAAAGATTATTGTTTTGACAAACTAAACGACCTCCATTTACGCCTCTATAAACCCAAATCAGCTACATCTACGACTAAATTACCCGTTGTTTACTTTCTCCATGGCGGTGGATTTTGTTTCGGGTCATTTGCATGGCCAAATTTCCATAATTGTTGCCTTAGAATCGCCTCGGCCCTTCATGTCATTGTCGTGGCGCCTGATCATCGTCTTGCACCCGAGCATAGGCTCCCGGCTGCTATAGACGATTCGTTTGGTGCTTTGAAGTGGCTCCAAGAGCTAGCTAGAAACCCTAAAAATGATGTGGTTGATTTTTTTGACTTTGACAAGGTTTTCATAATAGCTGACTCTTGTGGTGGGACTATTGCACACCATTTGGCAGTACGTTTGGGACCTGGCTCACCCGAGCTAGCGCCTATCAAGATACGAGGGTACGTGATGCTGGCGCCGTTCTTTGGCGGAACAGAAAGGACGAAATCAGAGGCAGAAGGATTGCCAGAAAAGGTGTTAACGATGGATGTGCTTGATACGTAAGTCCGCACTAGCTAGCTAAACTTGTCCTAAAAGTCATTTATCTGGTATATAATCGTATTTGGACTTCGTAACTCAATATGCTTATTTACGCGTTTATTAGTTAGTGGTACTATACGTCTTTATTGTTATCTATATTTTATCCATATGTCCACGGGCGGAGCTATTAAGGGACCGGGAAGGGTCCCGGCCCCCCTAAGCCTAAGTCCGTTAGTGTATTTTTTTCGCGATTTTATGTGTTCTTTCGGAAAAAAATTTGTTTCGGCCCTCCCATTTAATGTTCTTCCAGAACAAAAATTGTTTCGGCCCTCCCAAAGAAAATTTTCTAGCTCCGCCACTACATATGTCCTTTTCAATATAAAGCTACTAGATCTAGCAATGATATTAAAACCTAGATGTTATAAGGCTTCAAAATTATATACAAAGTCAAATTTGCTAGCAATTTTTTTATTTAGAAAACTTGTTTTATCTGTAGAATTTAACTACAAAAAGCTTAAAAAAAAATTACAATATAAGTATGAAGATGTGGAAAAGTTAGGAATTACGCGTGAGCTTAACTGTTTCAAACTTTACATTTTTAAAAGTGATTAAATGGTCTAAAATTTACACTTGTTTTGTTTAAAAGTACTATGATATTAAAGAAAATTATTGCTGTATAGATACACACTTATGTCATATTATGTTTATTCTAAAAGGGAAAGAGCACTCGTCCTCATAAACTTTAAATTAGATATGGTGGGTCTCAGACTCTCATGCATGTCTCTATCAATAAAAAGATCTCTTGTACAGATTTCATTATTTTCTATTTAATTATTAATATGTTTGTTTGATTATTCAGTTGACATATTATGCATTATTACGATTGATCCTTATCAAATCATTTTATTTCTTTAATTGCTTTTTACATATGGTTTTTCTTGATGTGTTATCTTGATTTTATGCAACACCTTTTTATAATTTTAACATCAGATTCTGGAGAATGTCATTACCAATTGGAGAGACACTTGATCACCCAATTGCAAACCCATTTGGGCCAAAAAGCCCAAGTCTTGAGCAAGTTAATCTTGATCCAATACTCTTAATGGTTGGAAAGGATGAACTTATGAGAGATAGGGTTAAATTATATGCAAATAGGTTAAAAGAGCTTGGAAAGATAGCCAGTTATGTTGAATTTGAAGGCAAACAACACGGGTTCTTCACAAATGAGCCTTACTCGGATGTTTCGGAGCCGGTTTTGAATTTGATGAAGGATTTTATGTTTCGACATTCAAGTTAACTTGATTTGGGTCAAGTTAAGTAGCTTTCATGATCACTCTAGATGTTGTTTGATGCAGCATAAAGTTTTGTATTGTGTAATATAGTCTTTTTGTATTTGTATGAGTCTGTGAAATATCTTTGTGCTTATTACTCGTTGATATATAACGAGTAGCTTATATTTGAGTGTGTTTTCTTGATTAAGCGTATGACTAATATTACCTATTTTCTGAAAGAGCATCATTGTATCCTCATAATTTATGGTGGCTCAAGGGTAAAGCAAGTAAAGCTAGGGCTTTAGGCCCCTAATTTTTTAAGGCCCGAATTTTCTAGAACCTTGTATATATAATCAGTCACATATCTTTTTGCCGTCATCTTTAAAGATCCGATTATTCAAGGCCTCAATTAGCCGATAAATGTTAAATAATCAAAGTTTTAGGCCTCTTTTATTTCTGTGATTCATTTTTCAAGCCGATGACTTGTAGAAATTTAAGCCCAAATATATTAAGTATATAAAAAAATCCATTTTTGCATGAAAAATTAGCAAAGGTTAAATTAAGCCCTGTGATAACGACCATTTACATTGATTAATCGACTTTATTTTTTCACGCCCACAAACATACTTTCACCACTCTGGCTTTCTCTCATCTTTCAATCAAAAGTTGCTTTTAAAGATACTTTAGTTTCCGCTAAAGAAATTGCTAAAAAAAACGAATGTAGAATGAAAATTTGAAAGGAAAGTGAGCTATTTGTAGAAATAGAAAATATGATTCCGATGTTGATAATGAAACTATAAAAACAGGCGAAGAGATTTTAGAATCGGTTATTTTTTATACATTGCAAATCAAGCTATTTCATGACTAGAAAGTAAATTTGACCAATTTACCTTGTATGAAAGTATCTATTTCATGACTAGAAAATTTTCAATGCTAAAATAGTATTTAGCATTGAAAATTTTAAATCCTTAGATGATAACAAGCTAAAAAAGTAGTTGTTTGAACCTAAACATTTCTGTAAGCCATATTATAACAATTGTTTGGATATTAACTGTATAGATTTATTTTTGAAATTAAGAATTTTGAGAGATATTATACATGCGAAAAATGCTACACCGATTTATATACCTAATCAAGTTATAGAATAATGTTGACCATTTCGGTAACAGTTTCTTCAGAAGAAAGAAGTATTTCAAAACTAAAGTTAATTAAAAGTTATCTACGATCGAAAGTGTCACCAAGAGATTATATTTATTGGTTCACTTCTCAATTAAAAAGTAAATGTTACTATATTGATTTCGAGGAACTAATCAAAGATTTCACATAAAAACTTTGAAAAGTAAATTTTATATTAACTATTTTTCTGCATATAACTTTGATAAAAAGACTCTATTTTAAAACTTCGCTTTAGGCTACTCGAGAAAATAGAGCCGCCCCTGCTCACAAAACACAGTCATACTTGTCTTACCAACTACTAGTATATTTATCACACTTGTGGAAATAAAGGGCAAAGATGAGTAGGGCTGTGAACAAATCGGACGAACACGAACGGGTCCCTGTTTATGTTTGTTTAGTTAATTTTAAGCGGACAAATTAACGGACACGGACGCTTAAACGGCCCAATTTCTTGTTCATGTTCGTTTATGTTCGTTCATTAAGACACTAAACAAACGCTAAATGAGCATAAACGATCGAACATAAATGAAAATAGACAAACAAATAAAAACTTTATTGAATTTTGCACAATATATTCTTATATAAGTGTTGTTTTGTTCTAACAAACAAATTTTAAACTTATAAAATTAAAAGATATAATACGAACATAAGTAGATAAATGAAGATAAACGAACGTTAACGAATGCATAATCAGACGTTCACGAACATAAATGGACGGACGCGACTTTTGTTTATGTTCGTTCATTTAACTAAACGAACGCAATATATTGTTCATGTTCGTTCATTTAATAAATAAACAAACGTTTTACCGAACAGTTTATGAAATGTTCACTGAACGTTTAGTTCATTTAGAGCCATAAAGACGAGGAAAGATAATTAGTGTGAAATCCAAGTGTCATTCAATTTATGGTTATGACTTATGAGTAAGAAGTAGTAATAAATATCATTTTACTTTGTGAAATCATAATATTTGTGAAACAAAAAAAAAAATATTTTGAATTTGATATGATGCGTGCCTTTTTATTTTGACCAAAGGAACGTTGAAATGTATCTTTGGCACCCTTCATGGTTTGTCTATGCTTACATTTTTTTAATACGTTTTCTTAATACTCCGTAATTGTTATGATGAGTAGCAATATGTAGTAGGGTTTAAACGTGACTTAGACAATAATGAGGTATTTAATTGTATCTGGTTTAAATGGAGCTTAGGAATATACTAAGATTTGTAAACTAGTTTCTAGGCTTGCAAGCCAAAAATGTAACGGTCTTGTAGTTCCCTAGTTCATGATAATATATGAAGGATTTTGCTAACAAGTGCCTACTAGGTGTTAACGTGTATTTAAAAGGTCATTTATCATTTTATTTAATGTGCATTTAATGCATTTTTTGGTAAATTAAAAAAAAGTTTGTGATTATTAACAACACACTAACTTGTGCCCAGTTGGCACTTGTTAGCAAAACTCATATATTAAAAATAATGAATGAAATTATTTAATACAAAGACATAAGGATAAACTTTTCAACTTATCTATATCTATATCTATAATAAAACTTTTTTGTACAAGACATTGACTGCGGCTATAAGGTCAAAGGGTCAAATTGTTTTAAACGTTGCATCCAGTGGCATTGCATCCCTTTTGCTTGATGGTGGAAGAACGGTGCATTCTCGGTTCGCTATCCCTCTAAATGTTGTTGAAGATTCTATGTGTTCAATTACGACAGATAGTCCCCTTGCAGAATTGATACGTGAGGCGATGTTAATAATATGGGACGAGGCTCCAATGATGAATAGACTTTCTTCTGAAGCTTTTGATAGAACACTAAGAGATATAAATTCAAGTACTTACACACCAAAATCTGACAATGTTCTTGGGGGTAAAGTTGTTGTTTTCGGTGGATACTTCAGGTAAATTTTACCCGTTATATCTAATGGCACCCGGCAAGATGTTGTCCACGCATCGCTAAACATGTCTACGTTATGGAAACATTGCACCATATTAAAACTTACACAAAAGATGAGACTTCGCGTTGGTTGCAATCCAGCCGACGCTGAAGAAATTAATAATTTTGCCGAATGGATTCTCAATATTGGAGAACGGAAAATAGGTGGAAAGAATGATGGCCATGCTGAGGTTGAATTTCCCAAAGAAATGCTCATACCCAATTCTGATGATCACNATTTATCATTTTATTTAATGTGCATTTAATGCATTTTTTGGTAAATTAAAAAAAAGTTTGTGATTATTAACAACACACTAACTTGTGCCCAGTTGGCACTTGTTAGCAAAACTCATATATTAAAAATAATGAATGAAATTATTTAAGACAAAGTCATAAGGATAAACTTTTCAACTTATCTATATCTATATCTATAATAAAACTTTTTTGTACAAGACATTGACTGCGGCTATAAGGTCAAAGGGTCAAATTGTTTTAAACGTTGCATCCAGTGGCATTGCATCCCTTTTGCTTGATGGTGGAAGAACGGTGCATTCTCGGTTCGCTATCCCTCTAAATGTTGTTGAAGATTCTATGTGTTCAATTACGACAGATAGTCCCCTTGCAGAATTGATACGTGAGGCGATGTTAATAATATGGGACGAGGCTCCAATGATGAATAGACTTTCTTCTGAAGCTTTTGATAGAACACTAAGAGATATAAATTCAAGTACTTACACACCAAAATCTGACAATGTTCTTGGGGGTAAAGTTGTTGTTTTCGGTGGATACTTCAGGTAAATTTTACCCGTTATATCTAATGGCACCCGGCAAGATGTTGTCCACGCATCGCTAAACATGTCTACGTTATGGAAACATTGCACCATATTAAAACTTACACAAAAGATGAGACTTCGCGTTGGTTGCAATCCAGCCGACGCTGAAGAAATTAATAATTTTGCCGAATGGATTCTCAATATTGGAGAACGGAAAATAGGTGGAAAGAATGATGGCCATGCTGAGGTTGAATTTCCCAAAGAAATGCTCATACCCAATTCTGATGATCACGTAGGATCTTTTATAAAAGAAATGTACGACAATTGGGAAGACAACCTGTGGGATCCAACGTATTTTCAAGATAGAGCTATTCTTGCACCTACACAGCAAGAGGTTGACAAAATAAATGAACGTATGATGTCTATGCTTCCTGGTAGAGAGAAAGTTTGTTATAGTTCTGATACGGTCACAGATGTAGATGATGATTTCAACTACAATGAGTCGCTCACACGACATAATTCTTGAATTCAATAAAAATGTTAAGTGTCCCGCATCGTAAGTTAGTACTGAAAGTTGGCGCTCCGATAATGTGTCTCCGTAACATTGACCAAAGAGGAGGACCTTGTAATGGGACAAGGTTACAAATTGTAAGGATGAGAATCAATAACATCGAGGGTAAGATTATATCGGGTGGTCAATTAGGCACTGTTGTTGCTATACCTCGGATGGTAATTAGTCCATATGATAAGAAGATGCCTTTTCAGCTTAACAGGCGACAATTCCCCATATCTATTTGTTTCGCCATGACCATTAACAAAAGTCAAGGCCAAACTTTGTATAAAGTTGGTTTATATTTGGAACGGTCGGTTTTTTTCACATGGACAACTCTATGTAGCCGTATCGAGGGTAAAGAGCAAGAAGGGTCTGAAAATGTTACGTTGCGACAATGATGGCTAATATTGCAATTATACAACAAACGTTGTATATGAAGAAGTCCTTCAACATTTATAAGTTTAGTTATGTTTTTAGTAAAATTGTTTTCTGTTTAACATTGATTTTTTTGTTTATTTGTATCACATTACCATTGATTTTGTTTAGACAATGTTCTCTGTATATTGTTGTGTTTGCAATTGATTTCATCACATAATTATTTGCAAATAAAGTTTATGTTAACATAATGTATGATATGTTATTGGCAAAAAGCAAACTAAGATACAATACAACACCAATTGTTGAATGAAGAAGCAGACAATTCCACAACAAAACATCTAATTCACCCATACATATCATTTTATTTTCGGATAAGAATCATTATTTATTTAAAAATTTTCAAAAATCATATCTTTAGGGATAATTTTATCAATTTAAATTATACTCTATATAAACTCCTGAAATATGTGAATCATTTCTATACATCTAATACCTTATATATATACATTGTGAAACCTCAAAAACAATAAAACACATAATCTGTTTGCTAAAGAAATGTCGACCACTGCAAAACCATGCCATACAAATGCATCCAGTTCATTTAATACTGAAACAAACAATAAAGATGTCGAAAAAATTAACTTGGATGAGCCAACAACAGAAAATGCATCACCTCATCATAACCATTCTATCAAAAAAGAAAAGAATAAGTCCAAAACAATGAATGATTTTTGGATGGAAGATCCACCCGTAATCATCCCATCAGATGACCCGTAATCATCCCATCAGATGATCAATTGGTATGAGTTTTCTTACTTTCTATATAAATATTAACAAACACTTATGTCGTTATACTAATATTACATTATTTCCATAAAGTGAGAATTACTTGTACTCACTTCAACTGATGGCCTTGTACCTTGGATGATTAAAGTCACTTCTTAAGTATTTGTTGTTTAAATTATTTCTGGAAGTCTTTATGTATTGTTGAAGTGGTATAAGTGATTTCGGAAAAATGGGTCAAAATATGCAAGTGCAGAAAATTGGTCCATTTTAGATGCAAAATGGTCTATTTTAGACTATTACCCACTTTAATGGTGCTTGCAAAAAAGGAGTATTTTCGTACATAAAGGGTCTATTTAAGACTAATGCTCATCTTAACGGTGTCTGTTTAAAAGAAATAAAAGAAATATGGAGTCGGGAAAGAGGCGTTTCAATTATTTTATATATCTTCTGTTATATATGTATTTTTATGTTTAAAATGAAATAACTATAATTTTATTTTATTTTTTCTTTTCTTTTTCTCTGAAAAAACGACTTTGTGTATTTTTCTTCTATTTTCTTTTAACTTGTGAACATAAAGTATATGTGCAGCCTGTTATGTTAAAATGATTGAAGTAACGAATTAACTATATATTATATAGATGAATAGGGTGCATGTTAGCTAATTTAGCCAAGCTATAAGGCTAGGGACAGCAGGGACTATGAGCGACCTTTATTTTATCTGTCACATAAGCTTTCTTTCTCTGAAAACCTACAGACGACTTTTTGCCACAGCAGTGGCGACCTCCATTCTTTTTTATTTTCAATTTTTTTTACCTTAAAAATGCCCATTAATTCACTCACAAAACTCTTTCACAATTTTATATAAAAATTGTCTCAAGAAAACACTCCCCGAAACAAATCCCCCAATGCCGAAAGAACGGTTAATCTAGGAAGTACTCCCCTTCAAACCCCAACTGCGGTTCATCATCCCAACAACATACACACCAATCCATGTCTCCCTTTTCTTCCTTTCCAACGTTAGAGGAATCAGTTGATGAACTTGAGATAGGTGATGAATATGAAACTGAAAGTTATGAAAATGCCGATGGATTTCTTACTAAGGAACAAGAATAGCAACTTATTCTAGATGAAGAGGCATTAAGAGAAACATTAGAAGAAGAAGCAAGGGCTGAAATAGAGTGGGAGGAGAGAATTAGGGAAGAACAAGCTCATGATAAGTTATTCAGGTCAGAATTTGGGGTGTATTCTGATTCGAAATCAGATTAATCTAAAAGTTGAATAATTCCTCTAGCTGACGAACTTATGTATTTTAATTTCCGTATTGTAGTTTATGTTTTCATTTCAATGTCCTATTCTTCTTTGTTGATGTAATGAATAAAAGTTCGTATTTAACTTTGGTTTTTCATACTCGAAAATAAATTTCCATTCATTTAAATAAAAATTAACATTACAATACGAAATTTAAAAGCAATACAAAAACACAATACTCCTATTTATTTTTTACATGCTTCCAAAAAACTTTATAATTCGTTTGTTGTTCTAATTTTCCCGCCTTTTTAAATAAAGCATTATGCATCTCGTAATCAAATTCAGATGTTTGATTCAAATAAGCGTCAATCAAAGCACGTTTCTCTTGTGGAATGTCACTGCATTCAGCATACGCTTTCCTCATATCATTTTTAGCTGTACATGCATTATCAAATTCTTTGGCTAAGTTCATAAGAACTTGCTGACGAGCTTTATCTCATCGATTTGTTTCTGAACCATAGCTTTGGTTTCATCGACGGTGTGTAGAGCGAACAAGCTATTTAAAAGTTGATAAAAATGTATATAAAATGTGTATAAAATGATAAGATAAATGGGATATTTATAAAGTAAAAGGTTTAAATTTTATTTTTAATTTTTTTCACACTGCTACAAAACCAAACGGTCAAAATATTTTAAACCAAAATCAAGCTTGCTCAATCGGTTGAGTTCACGACCGATTTCCTTCACGACCGAGAGGCGACTAACATTCCACATCAAAGACGACCGATTGGGGAGTCGGTCGACCTACTAGTCGACCTCCTTGCTGTGCACAGCCTAAGCCCACTACCCATTTGATGTATTGTGCATGTTTAGTGGTGTAAATAGATGGATTTACATGACGGCCATATACTTTTCCCATTAGTGCTTCCACATCAAAGATATGGTGGGTCCTTCCTACAAAAGCCTTTGACATTGACTTTATTTGGTTTTATCTCTAAATGCATTCTCTCTAATCCACATGTTACCTTTACCAGTGAATATTGATCATCTATAGTCAAATCAGTTTAAGATATGAAGTGATGTTGTAAGTTTCGATTGAAGTCGCCCTAGTTATAAAACTCTCACACTACGAAATTACTAATATACTTTTGAGGAAAACAAGCTATATGACTATATGAGGTGCACTTCCATGATTAGGCAATATCACAAACAATGTTGTTCCATATATATTGCAATGATGTTGCTGGCATGATACATGTCAATATTGGCACCTAAAGCTCATTACGGAGTAATCATTTCCGACTTTGTGAAAACGTAAATGAAGATTAGTTAATTTGCCTTATCTTTTCTGACAGTATAAAATGAAATTTAAATCCATAGGCGAAGTTGTTAAGCATACGAGACAGACATAATTACATATATTGGCTAACTTTTAATTAGCTTAAGAACAAGCCCATGTAACTTTACACGCATGCAGTGATTAAATATTGTATGTTGATAAGCTTAAGATATACTGTAGTAGCTAATTTTGAGTTAAGATCAAATGAGAAATAAAACTAAAATAACAACGATGATACATTTTTAATGCACTTAAAATAATAGATCTATCTCTCTTTATTTTCTTTATCCTTATTTAAAATGTGCAGCTAAAATTCATTCCTTACTTTTTCTATTTTAATTTCTCTTGTCACTTGATAATCCACATTCACCTCCCTTAACGTGCCGCCTTCTATCAAAAGCAGTTTTATTTATCCGAATTATTATATGGAATTTACTTTAGATACACATGCCATGTGATATGATTTCAGATTATGATTCACTAAATACACATTTTCTTCAAATAGATTAGTGGTGTGAGTCAATCAATTCATACATTAGTGGAATGAGTCATAATTTCTCCATAGTTAGACACCTCGACTTATCTAAGAAAAGAAAAAGAAAAAAAAAAAAACACAAGCTAACTTACTAAATATTAGAACACCAAGACCAAACTTAATACTTAAAATATTAATGTATGCAGCTATAAATACAAATATTTATCTACAATTTTATGATAGATTACTTTAGCCAATTTGAGCGTGTATAAAATTTTAATCAAATTTTTTTGTTATTAGCCACTGCACTTTTTTTCGGAAATATAATAATTCGTATGTTTTTAAGTATGTTCCTAGCTATAAAGATAAAGCTCGAATGTATGTGCGTATTACACTTGAGTTCCTCAACATTAACTTCTAGCTAGCAGCATGTATTTGTAACCCACTATAAGTATAGACGCCCGAATGTGCAACAATTGATCATACCAAGCATGTATGAACACATGCCTAGCTAGCTCCCATGCACACGTAGAATACATTATCTCATAAAAGTAAGTATAATGAAGGTTATATTAACACAACTTTTACTTCTCAAACTGTTCGATCTTGTAAAATGACCATATCACCCTTCTTAAGTTTCTACAAATACCCCCTAATCCTTGTAATTGGATCACACCTTCATTGAACACAAATGGGTTCTCTTCCTTATGTTGTGGAAGACTTGAATGGCTTTGTTCAAATCTATAGCGACGGTTCTATTCATCGTCACGATAACCTTGACTTAACTGCTTTTCCAGTAAAAGACGACGGTTCAGTAGATTATAAAGATTATTGTTATGACAAACTCCACAACCTCCACCTCCGCCTTTATAAACCCAAATCCACCACCACCAAGGCCAAGCTTTCAGTCATTTACTTCCTTCATGGTGGTGGCTTTTGTGGTGGCTCATTTGCATGGCCAAATTTCCACAATTGTTGCCTCAGAATCTCATCCGCCCTACATGCCATTGTAGTGGCACCAGACTATCGTCTTGCACCAGAGCATAGGCTCCCGGCTGCTATAGACGACTCGTTAGGTGCCTTAAAGTGGCTCCAGGAGCTAGCTAGAAACCCTAAAAATGATGTGGTTGATTGTTTTGATTTTAACAAGTTTTTCATAATAGGAGACTCTTCTGGTGGGAACATTGCACACCACCTGGCTGTAAGGTTAGGACCTGGCTCGCCCGAATTGGCGCCTATTAAGATACGAGGGTACGTGATGCTTGCCCCGTTTTTCGGCGGAAAAGAGAGGACAAAGTCGGAGGCCCAAGGACCGCCAGAAAAGATGTTAAATATTGACCTTCTTGATACGTAAGTCCTCTATAGTCTATACCCGTTCAGTTCTCGTATATATTTTTCTTAATTATTTAGAGAAGGATCTAGGAATTTCGAAGGTGTTGCACAATCCTCTATATCATGTGTTTAACGAAATTTATCAAGCTCTCCATATTTCATAAGCTTTAGTTACCTAAAAGATGTAAAAATACATGGATATGCTTTCGTGACCAAAGAAGAAATGCAATCATCATCCCATTATTAGTTTATTGCTTAGTGGCACGTACGTTCGATTCATATATAAACGTGGATCAGTTTTTTTACTTATTGCTAGAGCCATCATCCTCATACTCGTACGCTTTGGTTTGTAATTGGATATGGTGGGTCCTGGACACGTCTCTCTCGATAAAAAGATTTCTTGTTGACTTTTATCATATTATTCATTTAATATGCTTACGTTCAACCAGATATACTTTAGTGTGCCACCATAGTCCATCATATCCATTATCATCATTAATTAATCCTTTAATAATTGATTTGTGTTACTCTAATTGGCTTTTAAAGTGGTTTTTCGTAATGGTTTATCTTGACTTATATGTAAGAGTGCATGCATGTTAATTCATTTTATTACTTTAAATGGTTAAATTAGGAAGAGTGATTATCTAATAAAAGAATAGGAACAAGAAAAGTATGATGCTTATTGTACGTAAACCAATTAACTGTCTATATGTTGCATTAGGTCCATAGTTAGGTATTAATAACCTGTATGAGATGATTAATTAATAGTAAGACCATCTTCCCACAGGTTATGGAGAATGTCATTACCAGCTGGGAGCACGCTCGATCACCCCTTTGCGAACCCATTCGGGCCAAAAAGTGCAAGCCTTGAGAAAGTTGAACTCGACCCCATACTCTTAATAGTTGGAGGAGATGAAATAATGAAAGATAGGGTGAAATTGTATGCGAAGAGGTTAAAAGAGCTCGGAAAGGTAGCACGTTGTTTTGTATTCAAAGGCAAACAACACGGCTTCTTCACCAATGAACCTCACTCGGATGTTTCCAATTCAGTTTTGAACCTAATCAAGGATTTCATGTTTAAACATTCTAGATAATTGATTTGGAGTACATGTAGTTTAACTTTTATGTATTGTGTTTAATGTTTTTGAATGTAACATAAACTTTTTATATCATGTGAAAATTGTTGTTTTTCTTAGCATGTTAATCCATATCCTGTTTGTTTTCTTAACGTACTGAAATCTAAGACTAAATGATTTCTATACCTTTTTACCTTGAAATTTTGTATCATGAAATCTATAAATGAAAATTTTCTGGTTTTAAGATATATATAACATACAATAACTTGTACTAAGAGACTTTAAAAATCCTTACTACGGCTACTAAAACTAATATCCATAACTGTTTCTTTAAGTCAATTTATATTACATCAACATTAACATGATACTCTCGATGAAACTTATACTAAACTTACAATACTGACCATTGGCTCTAAAACGACAACTTCGCTATGACCAAACAGGAACATCAATATGTGAAAATTCAAACAAACTAACACAAAACTTGAACCCTAAATTCACTAATTAATCCAATATCACTAAAGGTAAGTATCCAGTTAATAAGGGTATCCACTAATTAATCCTCATTGGCCACTAATTAAATGCGATATCACTAAACATGGTGACTAATGTTACACATAGTAATATGATACTAATAGTAGCTTCCCAATATGTCTCTGTCCGTCAAAAGCAGATTGATCTTCTTGAATTATTATATATAGGGATGATAGTGATTTTACTTTAGATAAACCTAGCACTTGATTTAATTGGATTCCAATAATGATTTATTAATTATTAATTATCATATAGATTATAAGTGGAGTTAGTGCATGACTCAATCGAATAGACTAGTGGAATAAGATAACTTCGCATGAGTAAGTTAGAGAGTTTTATAGAAACATGTATGTATATAAGATCACTAAGACCAACTTTAGAAGAATAATAATTTATAAGTAGTAGGGTACCTGTGCAATGCGACAAGAGAGAAACCGACGATGGTTGGTGATGCCAGACAATAACAACGTTCATTCCTCTCATCAGATAAAACAAATCATAGTTTTAATCCAATAAAACTCAAAACTCCATTCTTTGTGATTCTAACATAATACTACTTTACCACAATTTAGCACAACAATGGAATCATACTATAATATGTAAAATATAATATACAGTGAGAATAATGTCACATTAAATTTTTGTGTGTTCGAGCTAAATTCCAACAAACCTTACGAGTCGACCAGACCTATCCTTATTCACTTTCTTTGTCACTAATTCACCAAAAAGCCGGTTGAAAAAAATACACAAAGTGATTTACCACCCGTTTATGTAACAGCAAAAAAATCTCACAAATCAGTTTTAACCACAAAACCAAGAAACAATATGTGTATCAAGTTTGATGTAGGTGATAAAAGACATTTTGACAATCAACTTTGTCAAAGTTGTGTTCTTGAAACACACCTCCATTGCCCCATTTGTGACCCCTTGCCTAAAAGTACCAACAACCCTGCATCACTCGCGGTCATACCCAACATATACCTAAAGAAAACAGTTATGAGACAATTTAGTCGAATGAATTGAAAATGATCATATTAATATTAGTCTTGTGTAATTTTATGAAGGAGAGTTTGGCATTGAGTTTTTTACAAGTGATATTGTATTATGGAATAATCAGAATCCGATAATCAGTTGTAACAAAACGTGTTGCAAATGATGTCTTTGGATGAGCTTATGTTGTTCGATTAATTACAACAACAACAACAACATACCCAATCCCGCCGGAGCAGGGTATGGGGGAGGTAGAATGTAGACAGATCCTACCCCTACCCCAGGATACACCCAGGAATAGAGAGACTGCTTCCAATGAGACCTCCGGCAAGTGCAGGTGTGCGGGTGATAGAGAAAAGCAAATAGAGTAAAAAGACAGTAAACAACAAGGCAGACAAAAGCAAGAAACACAAACAAAAACGCACGGGGCCTATAGCTAAGGCAAAGCAAAAGCAAGAAAAAGCAGGCTAACCTAGGGAGCAACAAAGAGCAAGGCAAAACAACGCACGGGGCCTAAAACAAAGGCAAAGCAAAACAAGGAACCAAATTAACGCAAGGGGCAAGGCAACAAAGGGGCGCCTAAAAAGCCTAACACCCAAAAAAAAAAACACCCGAACCTACTAAGCCCCCAGCCGGGACTACCCACAGATCCTAATGATTGATTAATTGTTTGACAAATTCTGATTTTTTATGGATCTTGTAAAATGATTGATTGTGTTGTAGCTACTCTAAGACTAACACATGCTAGAAACTTATTCACAATCTATGATATGATGATTACTTTCAAAATGCAGTTCCAAACAAATCTACTTACTTGGTATGATTTGCTTTTCTTCTCCACAACATAAACGATGCAACTGAGTGACCAAAGGTCCAAAAAACAGATTGCTTCTTAACGGGCATCCTGCTTGCTGGTGACATACCTTTACACAAGTTTTGAGCTATTTCCTTCAATAATACAAGTTGTGCTTTATCCGTTCGCATATTGATAATCGCTTGCCTCATAGATTCCCTATCGGCTTCTAATGCATGAAGTCTTGCATAAAGCTTTAAAACCTCGGGATCTTGTACATCATTATGACTATGATGCATTGAATCTTTCGGGCTATTCATAAAATCATCATTTGTGTTCACATTTGCTTTATGATCATTTTGATATGATGCACCATAATGGATCGAGTCAACAGTGTATATTCTATCACTCATTTCACTTTCATATTCTGAAGCACTATCAACTTTCTTGACGCTAGAATTATCTTCTTTGATAGTTGCGAAAATAGAACTACCACTGTCTAAAGAGAAACGACTTGTGAGTTGTTGTGTTCTTGGTGCATGACCAACAACAACTTTCTCGAGAACAGGTTGTTGCCTAGGACTTCTTTCTAATTCATTGATCCTTTGTTCTATGTCCTTTAACGAACAAGGGGTTTCACTAAATGGATACTTTTCTATATCAATATTTTCGGATTCAGATTCTGGATAAATTTGTTGTTCATTTGGATGACATTTTAGAGGGGGGTAATCATATGGAATAAAATCAAATTGTCCAAATGGACTAGATTGGCTAAAATGGCTTTCCGAGTTTGTGACAATGCTGTGAGTATGTGTGATCGCACCTTTTTCACCTTCTGCTTCGGATTCCGTTAGACCATAGCTCATCATTCTGTATTTGTACGCTTGTACTTCACAAGTTAAAGATTGAATTGTTTGTTCTCGTTTATACAACAATTCTTCCAATGCAATAATCTCTTTTTGATCATGACTGGTTTTTTCTGCAGCAAAACGTTTAAATTGTCTAGCCTCCATTTCAATTTCTGCCTTTTCTTGTTGCAACCTTAAAATCATTGACATAGCCTCGTTGGCAGCTGAAGATGATGCGTTTCTTTCCTCTTCAAGTTCAACTGAAAGATCTCTAATAGTTTGTTTTTGGTTTGTAACCATTTCACGCAACGCACAACATTCATTTTTTATCTCAACACGAGCCACTTCAGGGATTGAAAGGCCGGGAATTACGAATTTGTACCTTTCCTCCTCAAGTTCATCAAGTTTTCTTTTCACAGAACGAATCCATGTTTTGGTACATGATCGATTATTGCAACAACTACGACCACATTCACATTCTAATATGCCCGAAGGCCGGATAGTATCTGATTCCATGAAAGTCAATCAAAACAACGATATATGAACAAAGCCACCCCCCTTGAGAATTTAAACGAAAAGTATATGATTTTTTTTCCCCCTTTTTTCCTAATTCCCAGCAAACCATTTATCCTTCTAGATCCATAAAAAAAACTAGTATAGGACCCTGTAATTTGCAAAAATAGCACAACAAAAACACAAACAAGTACATATTTAGATCAATATCTTCAGTTACTAGCATGGTCATGTGAATATAAGTTCATAAAGGGCACCATACTCTATATATACAGACTTAACAACACGAATATTAGTTTTGCTGTTAATTTTGCAAAAAGATAACAACACAACTTCAAAGTATTCGGGTAATGTTTTCAAAAATAACAACAAAATTATAAAATTTGCTAGCATCTTTTTATTCTTCTGACCCGTGTAATATTTTTTGAAACAGAATTGTTTTCATTAGGAGCATTGTCCTCCTTCTCATAGGGTGGATCCGACTATAATTGCAGCTAATTAATTTTATTTTGTAATCTGATAATTCCTGATGCCGTGTTAAACAATTTTCTAGATCAACCACTGATTACGAACGGCGTTCATGTACATGATGGTCAAAATGGTTCAAATCAATACCTTGAATGATTTAAGCATATAAACAAGGGCCCAAAGGGGGATCAGGTCATGACTGTTGAAGATTGGAGGTGGAATTTCCCCAAGAGAAATGGGAAATTCCATGAGACCAAATATGTAAAAAATGAAAATGGGTGAATGGTTGATCAAATTTTTCGAGATAATTGTGGCAAGAGAGGGAAAAGAGGAACAAGCTGGAAAATTTTTAAACCCTACACAATAGTACACATCCTTTATTTGGCCTTTTTTTCTTTCTAAGCTATGTATGTTTGGAATCCAGGCGGGGCAAAAAAAATCGAGCTCATTCAAAAATAAACTTACTAATGAACTTATCTGTAAAACATTAGCGGGGTTACAACAAAATTTCAAAAAAGAATTGTAAGTAACTTTTCCTTGGTTTGGACATAAAACTATTTATAGTAGTAACTCAGTCCCGCCACCAACCACCCTCCGGCCCTCCCCTCACCCTCGCCTTCCAAACCAGTTATGCATTCAATGTATATTTAACTAACCATTTTTTTTCCTTCACTCAATGATACACGCATAATGTTTAAAGGGTTTACAAAAAACTTTCAAAACTTTTCAAATGGTTTGTTTAACTGCTTCTTCAACTGTTGTAAAAGCACCATCTGCCAAAAACTTTGATCCCAGAACTGTGGATATCTCTGCAATAATGTTATTGTAAGACCATATATTTACGTTGAAACCCCCGTCGTGTTATACTTTATTGACTGATATTTATAATAATGAAACCCTAATGACCTAACCCACAAGCGGGCTTGGGCCAAATATAATATTAATACTCCCTCGCAATCCGAGCGACGAAATCGTGAAACTCGGACTGGAGTAGTAAACTAGAAAAGAAAAAACAAAAAAACATCAACATAATAAAAACATAACTATACAAAACCACATTGATACCTTACTGCTACGTATCTTCAACTTCCTAATCGTTCAACATGGTGAACGAAACACCCCCTATCACGGCTCAACAATCCACACCATCCGTAGTTCAACCATTTACAATCTTTATATTGATACCAAAAACAATTCACAAATAATATTCAATCATCTACCAAAGATACCATATTATATTCATTCATCACCATATTCCCACACTATCCCATACTATCCCATACTGATCTACAACAAAGTTTATTAGACAATAAAGTTAGTTGGCCAACTGCCGTCTTGCAGGGGCGATCACGGCGCTTCTTCTTCAACATGTAGGATCGTCTTGATCCCGCGGTGGTTTCTGCATCATTCTTCAACGTCATCAGTTGAATCATGGGATTAAGAATCTTTATTGAGGATTTATGTTTATGTTTTTGTTTTATTGTTTGGAAAAAAAAAAAGTTATAGTAGTTTTATTGTTTGTTTGTTAGTCGGTTGTTCGTACGGCTTTGTCACCAGTCGACTAAAGTTGACCGTTGGTACCAGTCCCTAAAGTCGACCGTTGGTACGATTTTGTTACCAGTCGACTTAGCCGACCATTGGTACCAGTCAACTAAAGTCGATCGTTGGTACGGTTTTCTTACGAGTCGACTAAAGTTATGCTTTTATTACGTTAATGTTTTGTTTTTCTTTTCTTTTTTAGTTTACTATTCCAGCCCGAGCTTTGGTGATTTCGCCGCCCGGAATGCGGAGGAGTATTAGAGGATAATCGGCCCAAGCCCACTTTGTGGGCTTAGGATCCATTAGGGTTTACTCATGTAATATCTATATAACGTGCATGAATAATAATGATAACCTACGGGGAATTATGTAGTCTAACAGTTATTGCTTGCTATGATTATCCCAAAAAGTGTCCAAACTATAAAAAGATGGTGAAATTTATGAAAAACTGTGTTTAGTTGAGGCTTTTATCAAATCACCAAAAGTCCTATACTCAAGCTATCTTCTAAGGGTGTGTTTGGTAGAGAGAAATGAGATAAGAGAAATGGAAATGAGTTGAATTCCATTGTTTGTTAGATGAGAGAAATAAAAAGGTGGAGAATTTGAGAGAATTGATAGAGAATTGGTAGTGTAATTTTTAAAGTTTCATTTCACCACTTTTTGTAGGGAAATTGGAGAAATGGAAATTGTTAGTTTTTGTAATATTTTTTTACGATATGTATTTTTCCTTTTTTAACTTACATGTGTATTTTAGTGTCAAATTGATTATTTAAAAAAATAATTTGTTTATTTAAAAAAAATACATTTTTAAAAAATATTTTTTGAAATAATTTTTATAAAAAATAAATTAAAAAAAACTACTAATTTTTTTTTAAATAAATTTTTTAAAAATAAGTTTTTAATTTTTTTTAAATAATTTTTTTATAAAATATAATTTAAAAAAATATATTTTTTTAAAATATTTTTTTTATAGAATTGTTATTTGGAAAAAATAAATTTTTTTAAATAATTTTATAAAAATTAAAGTTAAAAAATAAAAAAATAAAAATTATTTAAAAAATAAGTTTTTTTAAAAAGTAAAATTAAATATATAATATATACTATATTATATATATATATATATATATATATATATATATATATATATATATATATATATATATATATATATATATATATATATATATATATATATATATTTACAATATATATTTTTTATAACTGTTATTTTGAAAAAAATATTTTTTTAAAAAAATCAACAAACAAATACATGTGAGTCATATGACAAAATGTTATTTAAATTTTTTTTCTTTTTCTTTTTTTTTTTTTTTATTTTCTCGGGTCAAGTCTCTATTATTACCAAACAATAAAATTTAACGAAATTCTCTATTGATTTCTATTCTGTGAATTTCTATTCTCTACTTCATTTCTAATCTCTGAAATTCTCTCTACCAAATACACCCTAAGAGTTTTGGTGTAGAGCTACAGTTGAAAAGGATCCAAACCAATCAAAAATAAACTTAACAGTTAAAAATGGGTCCATACCCCTATCTTTCGGCTATAATGATTTTGTTCAAATGACAGGACTTGACTACTCAAAATCTTATGTTCCTAACACTCCCTCTTTGGTTGTGAAGATGGAATTGAACTTGCAAAGTTAGGTCTTCACAATGATAGCAAGTCTAAAAAAGAATCTATTTAACTTGCTTCGAAAACCCCTCTTTACCAAGCCTGATTCTCCTGATGACTAACATCATTTAGGGTCTGGATGAGAATAAATCTTCTACTCATCAGTTGAATTTTCAAATCAAAAGATGATAGCCTATAGTCTCCTCACAAGGACTCTGGTCAGCATTGGGAAAGTCGTCTATGATGACTTAGTAAGCAAACTATCAGCAAGCACAAGAGGAAAGACCATGGCCTATCCTCGATTTGGTTCTCTACTGATGGAATACTTACTTGGTGAAGAGTACGTTACGGACTATGCTCAGTGTGGTTGAAAATGAAGTGGAGCTTACAACCTATATGCTCAGTGTGGATGAGCCATCTTAAAAGACTCCAATTGTTGCACATGAAGTAGTGGTAAAGAAATCAAAGAACTTGTCTAAGTCCAAGGCACAACCATTTGAGATTTCTCAGCCAGGATAGGCCAAGACAAAGAAAAACCCATCTTTGTGTTACCAGCCTAAATCCCCTAAAGTCAAGGTTAAAAAACAAGGAAACAAGCCACCATCTATTTCCTGGAAAAAAAAGGGGTGGTGAAGAACCTAAAGGCCTGAAACCCGTAGAATTATCATTATCCATGGACACTAAGAACCCTAGCCAACCGCGTGTTATCTCCCTGAGGTTTCAGACAATGTAAAAAGGGCACTACAAGCTACCTCCACAAAAACTTCTTTAGGAAGGTGGAGGTGATGATCTAAACCACCTCCGATCAAATAGAGAGTCCTAGTCAGAGACTGCACAATCAATCCTTTTTTTAGACTTTGATTCAGCACTTAGGGATGATGGTTAAAGTTGTCGAAGCCCTGAACCATTTCTCGCAGGTCTTCAATGCAACAAGGTTCCTCCTCAGAGAGTCCCATTTGGAGAAGGTCAGGTGATTGTAATTGTGAACATGGCATCTTTTTCACCGGTGTGTTTGGAGAATGAGCTTTTTAGATAAACACTTTTCTTTTACAAGTTGTTGCCCTAACAGGAAAGAGTCCTGAAGCCTTGAGGTTGATCAAAATCTTGGACTGTGGAACTTGAGAAGAGGGATAACAGGAATTTCCTCCTATCAAAGAAAGTGAAGCTAAAGTTAATTAAGGTCACTGAAGAACAAGCTTAAACGAGAATTTTTATGTATTTTCTTTTAAGTGTTTTGTAATATATGAATAATAATGATCTTTTGTTTTGGTATGTTCTCAATATCATTATAGTCTTTACTTTACATTAACTTAGTTTGTAAGAAGAAGTTGTTTTTGCTCGCTTACACCGAAAAACACTTAGGTTGTTTTTATATCCAAATAGGAGGAGATTGTTGGCCAAATTCCAGAGCCCAATGATCCTCGACTAGGATTTGAAAAGAAAATATCATAAGTATAAATGTAGTCCCTGAATTATAGAACATTCATTGAGTCGTCTTGAAGAGTTCTTCAGAGACTAAAGAAAGTCTCTCCCATTCCAAAGGTAAAACTCAACAAAGTGAAGCATGAACCTAAAAGAAGATGATGGAGTCAGCGAGTGATGACAATAACTCACTGACTTCCTTTGATCTCCTCAATAATCTGAACTTAAATACTAGAAAAAGTATCTAAGTTTCTGAAACAAATAGGTGAGAACTTTATTGAAAAGAGAAGTGATGTCTACTTATTTAAGAAAGTCACTAAAGTATAAGAGTTACAACGAAAAGGGAAAACAATTGTCATAATTATACTTCAAGTAAGGTTGCACGTGTTCTGAGAATAGAAGAATTTAATGCAATAAGGCACCAGTGTACCTTCATAGCTATATGCTTGACACGTCGTTTTTAACTCACAGGTATCCACCTCAATTTTGTCTATAAAAGAGAATGTTGTAATGGAGTAAATGTTACCCTGTACAATTAGTGTGTCAAGCATTTACGAGAGCATTTACTCCTCCTAGAAATAAGTCTCTGAGTATCTTCAGTGCGTTAGCATAGTTCTTACTTAAACACATAACTTAGGTTTGTGTTTAAGAAAGTGAGGAGATCACTACACTTTGTCATTCAACTTTAATTGTTATTCCGCAAACAATCATAGTAAATTTTTTGATTCATTTCTAATAATAATTTAAACATTGAAAACTTTGTTATGTATTTATTGTTTAAATTTTTTGTGCATTATTTCTTTAAACCTTTTAAGTAAACATCATATTAACATGAAAAGTGAATTAACTTAGTTATCTTAAGTTACATTCACTTTAAAAGGAACTACATTTTTTACAAGCCACATACAGAAAACTTTCATTAGCACTTCAAGGTATCACGAATGCAAAGCACATGCTCATTATTACAAGGTGGATAACAATGCTCAACATCAAGGTCCCGTTTGGTATACGAGTTTGAGGCGGTTTGGATTGATTGATAATCCAAATCAATTCTTTGGTTTGTTTTTTTCTCACTAACACAAAAGTTTCGTTCCAATTCTTAAACCTCGGCTTGCTTCAGTGGTTTTGATGGAATCAATCCATGCAAGTATCATATTTTATTTCACAAATTTTATAAACCACAAGCTCTTTTATTATATTTTCTCTTTTGTACTTTTTATTATTAAATAACATATTTTATTCTTATGTTTTAATTAATAAAATTATTTTCGCTTACATCATTTTTCTTTCTTTCTCCTACATCAAATCCAAATATAAATCATAATCCAAATTTAAAATCAAATCCAAATCCTAAACCCATTTATTAACCAAACGGGCCCTAAATTAACGTTGTAACTGAGATTCAATTCAATCATTTCTCTATAAAGTAGGAAAAAGATATAGATGAATAGACGTGCATAGAAGATTTAAAATTTTTAAATATGTGTTTGCAATACTTAGGAATTGTGAAATCTCATACTACATTATAGTACGCATCAACTGATTTAGCAGGAAGATTTCTAAGTGGACTTCTCCAAACCCTTGAACTATGTAAAAACCTCAATTTGAGTTTCAAATTCCATCGGCTTAGGACGATTATATGTATTCTTCACAATATTAGGGTCACTACTCACTAGTGAAAGGAAAAACACCTAAACCAACAATAGTTTCGTATATCCACGAATCTAACACATTAGGGAGAAGAATAACAACTTATTTTTTAATCGCGTGATTCCAAATAATATCTTACATAATTCCAGGATCATTTCACACTTTATAATGAGGACGGTAACCACCATGGAAAACGTATATTGCGGAAAAGTATCATTATCATCATCATTAACCAAAACATATCTTTGTTCATAATCACTATCTTTAGGACACTCGTAACATACAAACAGTTGATGATTCCGGATGACGGAGTAATCAACAACAAACCTTGGGCTATCAATGAGAGACTTCCACAATTTTGAAACTGGTCTATATCAAATCAATAATCTGGAAGTAGGCCTTTTCGTGATGTCTTCTTGGATTTTGAAAGGTATATAATTTGTAGTCTTGAATTTAATATTTGAAAATTGTGCATGATCTTTATTGATACACTAATAAGGTAAGAATATATATAGTTACAATAAATAAGTAATAAGCTAACTCTAATTGAACTAGGCCTATAAATCCTAAATCTATACTATGGGCTTAATATATGTCGTCTAACACTACCTCGCAGTTTGAGCGGCAAGAGGACGAACACCCAAACTATAGCGGAATTCTTCAAACAACAACAAAGAAAAATCATGTGAATATATCGGCATATTGATAACGATAAGCAGCATGAAGCACAAGAACCCGTAGCAACCATACACACAAAATGAATATAAATCTCAATGTGCTTTGTGCGTTAATGTTGAACGGGATTTACAGTTAAATAATCCGTTCATCCCAATTTAATTGTCCAATGTTTTGTTTTTGGTATGTCGCAATTTAATTATCCAATACTAAAAATAGATAGGAGAGTTTGGTCAAGTTTACTATATTACCCTTTGTTGAAATTAATATTACAAACTTTAAAGAAATGTTAATTAATTGGTTAAGGATAAACATGACACTTGGCAAAAGAGTAAGAGAGAGAAATCAATATTAAATTGAATTATGTTGTTATCCCCATAAATATATTGTAGATGATCTTTAAAATTGTTTCTTGGGTCAACCGAAAATCAAACTGAACTGATTTTAAATTGGATTAAACCGAATCAAAAAAATGAACTGACCCGAATTCAAATTATATTAAACCGAACCGCAACAGAATTTGGATTCGGTTCAGTTTTCGTGTTGATCCGAATAACCCAAATTACATAATTTATTTTTTATTTTTTCTATTTTAGATTTTTTGGAAAAGAAAATCCAAGCTTAAAAAATATACTCGTAAAATTTATACTATTAAAGAGTTTTAATTTTCTTTTTATATAAATATATAAGAAGTATATATATTTATTTATGTGAATTCATTTTTCTGTTCAGTTCAGTTTTCAAATGGATCTTTATTTTAGGTTGAGAACTCTCTTTAGGCGAACCAACTATTAGGGTGACATTTGCTGTTGATAACATATGAATTGAACTTGTTACATGCGTAAATTAGGACAAGAAAGCAAGATCGTTGCTCTTGATTTTACGTACATGTAATTGTTAGGAACAATAATACAACAATATAAATAATACAACAGCATGATTGAGGCATGCGAATGTAGTGACCTTAAACAGAATTTCGCCTTAACTAGTGCGTCTGTTTAGAGGATGCAACAATCAATTCAAGTATTAAAGCTTGAATATAATGAATCTGATATGTTTTCATGATGGAGAAAGATTAGGTTTTATGTTTATATATGTTCTTTTAGAGACCAAGAACCCCATATATATACACTTGAAAGGTTGCCAACGAACCATTGTGTCTCTTAACAATACTGTTGTATTCTTGTAACTATCAAAAAGAAACGTTGTAACTCTTAATGATACGTCACAATGAAACCTAATATGAGTTATTAATAAATAAATGCAGAATTTTCAATTTGAACCTCAAGGCCCATCTTTTGACCATTTAATATATATTAACTATACATATATTAAGCCTAATTAAGCCAAAACATGCCTAAAACCCACTACTAGCGACTTGATCTATTTAGAAATCATTGGTGGAAAGGCATTATAAACATATGACGGTTTCATTATTCTAACAATGTGAGATAAGTTCTTTATATATTCCAACAATAGTTGCATTTTCCCTAGTCAACCAAGTATTTGCTTATCTATGAATTGTTCCCTTAAGTAGCACAATTAAGTTAGTTATTAAGATCTCTAACATCTAATTGAATTTCCATGAGTAATCGCCTTTATCTCCTATAAGTAGGTCATCTTTGTTATTTCCAGTACATTTATGCTTTTTTTAGTTAAAATCCAAATCATATCATGAGAATTTACTTCTTTCAAATTTAAAATGCCAAATCTAAGCTCACCCATTAGGACTTTAGAAAGCCATCTTCACTTCCACATCGTTAATTCCATAAAGAACGATCTTCTTCTTATACTTGTCTAAATGGGGCCACCCTAGCCCATTGAGTGCTCTACCTTAGCCCATCGACAAGAGTTGGAAAACTTCTCATTACAATTGACAAATCTTAGAGATTTCACCATAATGAAACGCCTTATGTTTTACTTCAAACCTAAATGTGTTTAAGAACATCATTTCTTATGAATTTTATCAAATAGCTTAAAATATCTTTTTTTATGAAAGGAAAAATTGACTATTTCACATATCTACACCACAAATCCATTACACATGTCACAAACGAAATTTAAACCTACAACTATCTTGTTGAGACGCGCCACATTAGGTATTGTTAGGCTATGAGTCCTTTGGTAATAGCCCTATTATTAAAACAAAAAAATCTAAGAATAGCAAACAGCTAACTGACAAACCTTTCATGGATATTTAATCATTCTATTCATGTAATCGCTCATCACATATGAAATATTCTTATGCTCTTAACATTCTTTTTCCATTTCATCTCCACTTTTAGCCTTCTCGTCCTTAAAAAATACAACAACGTGATTTATATATAATCCATAACATTAGCATAGGATTTAGTTTAAATATGTGATTAACCTTAATTATTTACCTTTTGTATATGCAGGTTCATATGTTGTTCTTCTTTCTCTCTTAACGGTCGGATTCTCTGATATGCAATGACAATAAATATTTAATACAAAATATTTTACTAGGATGTTCAATTAATTACTCCACCTTACATTGCATAAAGATCTAAATCGAAATAGAAGATCAGCTTCCGTTTGAAGCACCTTTTGCGTCTCAATTTTCTGATTGATTTCGTTGGTCTTCGTTTCCAATATTAATCGCCTCTCTTCTAACATCTTTTTCGTCTTTTCTTGATCTAACCTCAACCTCTCCTCTTTTCCCCACAACCACATTCTCTTTGAATATCTTAATATGTTTTCGAACGTTGAATTATTATAGTTAATAAATATTTCTCACCAATTAAAATACGAATTATTTAAATGTGATTGGGTTTCAACATTATCCCAAATGAATATTTATTTCTCAAAAGGTATAAAAAAAAGAACCACGGTTAATGTATAGATGTTATGACACATGCATTTCTTGAATATTATATTTTTCCTGGTATAGTATTCCTTGAATATTATATATTGCTAGAGAATGAGTAACATATTAGAATGGAAGGTGCAAATACGGGGATATGTTTGTTTATGAAAGATTGGGTTTTAACATTGTCCCCAATTGACGCTTGTTTCCAAAAAGATGTACAAATTAATTATATGTGGATGATGTATAGATATATAAGGCATGCATTTCTTGATTATCGAATACAAATAAACAATCAATAACAAATTAAAATGGAAGGTGAAAATACAAGGAGACGGTTGGTTATGAGAGATTTGATATTAATGTTGTCCGCAATCAACAAACTTTTTATTTGAATGGAAGGTGATATGCAAACACTCACTTTTTATTTGCACACGTCATTTTATCTTGTAAAGTTGTACATTTGTTGTATGATGCTTACCATGTTTGTAAATTGGTGTGTGCAAATAAAAAGTGAATATGTGCAAATCAACTCCATGTTAGAATTGTCTTACAGTACAAGTTATCACTTGGTTTGAAAGTTTCATCAAAGGCACTAAACTTGAATCTCATTAGCTGAAAACCTTTTGAAGTCAACTACCTTAGCCATTTAATTTACAATCATAGAGGATAGTGGTTTTCAGGATTTATGGGTCTTGCAGTGTGATTAGTAGAATCCAGATTTTACTTTCTTGGTCGATAAATATGGTTGGAATAAGATATCCCTAATGCAAAATAAAATTGTTTATTTAGCCACAAATATATCTATAACTTTATTTTTATCTTTACTACAGTATATATAAAGAGAAAACAATCAAGAGTTCTACCTAAAGTATTGGTGTGTTTACAACATAGAGCTTGGAAGTGTCTTGTTCTTAGGTTTATTATTGAAAGATTGATTATAGGTTAGTGATACGAGAATCAATCTACTCCTCATCTGAATCAAGATGTAAGTTCTCGTTTAATGTTTCATGTCATTTAATAATTATGTTGTGTTATCAAATGCATTTTTTATTAATTAATTTGATGAATGAAGATCATAGATCTATTCGTGTATGTTGTTATATTGTATGACATGCTTCCGCTCGTTTTGTCTGTTAACTGATTTGATCTATTAATAATTTTGTTTGTATACACGAAATCTATTACTTGCGAAATAGGTTCCAACAACTAAGACACACTTTCTTTAGGAAGTGTTCATACCTTCAGCAGACCAAGTAGTTATCGTCTAAATTTTTTGTGTGTTCGAGCTAAATTCCAACAAACCTTACGAGTCGACCAGACCTATCCTTATTCACATTCTTTGTCACTAATTCACCAAAAAGCCGGTTGAAAAAATACACAAAGTGATTTACCACCCGTTTATGTAACAGCAAAAAAATCTCACAAATCAGTTTTAACCACAAAACCAAGAAACAATATGTGTATCAAGTTTGATGTAGGTGATAAAAGACATTTTGACAATCAACTTTGTCAAAGTTGTGTTCTTGAAACACACCTCCATTGCCCCATTTGTGACCCCCTGCCTAAAAGTACCAACAACCCTGCATCACTAGCGGTCATACCCAACATATACCTAAAGAAAACAGTTATGAGACAATTTAGTCGAATGAATTGAAAATGATCATATTAATATTAGTCTTGTGTAATTTTATGAAGGAGAGTTTGGCATTGAGTTTTTTTCAAGTGATATTGTATTATGGAATAATCAGAATCTGATAATCAGTTGTAACAAAACGTGTTGCAAATGATGTCTTTGGATGAGCTTATGTTGTTCGATTAATTGTTTGACAAATTCTGATTTTTTATGGATCTTGTAAAATGATTGATTGTGTTGTAGCTACTCTAAGACTAACACATGATAGAAACTTATTCATAATCTATGATATGATAATTACTTTCAAAATGCAGTTCCAAACAAATCTACTTACTTGGTATGATTTGCTTTTCTTCTCCACAACATAAACGATGCAACTGAGTGACCAAAGGTCCAAAAAACAGATTGCTTCTTAACGGGCATCCTGCTTGCTGGTGACATACCTTTACACAAGTTTTGAGCTATTTCCTTCAATAATACAAGTTGTGCTTTATCCGTTCGCATATTGATAATCGCTTGCCTCATAGATTCCCTATCGGCTTCTAATGCATGAAGTCTTGCATAAAGCTTTAAAACCTCGGGATCTTGTACATCATTATGACTATGATGCATTGAATCTTTCGGGCTATTCATAAAATCATCATTTGTGTTCACATTTGCTTTAGGATCATTTTGATATGATGCACCATAATGGATCGAGTCAACAGTGTATATTCTATCACTCATTTCACTTTCATATTCTGAAGCACTATCAACTTTCTTGACACTAGAATTATCTTCTTTGATAGTTGCGAAAATAGAACTACCACTGTCTAAAGAGAAACGACTTGTGAGTTGTTGTGTTCTTGGTGCATGACCAACAACAACTTTCTCGAGAACAGGTTGTTGCCTAGGACTTCTTTCTAATTCATTGATCCTTTGTTCTATGTCCTTTAATGAACAAGGGGTTTCACTAAATGGATACTTTTCTATATCAATATTTTCGGATTCAGATTCTGGATAAATTTGTTGTTCATTTGGATGACATTTTAGAGGGGGGTAATCATATGGAATAAAATCAAATTGTCCAAATGGACTAGATTGG
The DNA here is from genome assembly GCA_014162995.1 of Artemisia annua. Classification (NCBI taxonomy): domain Eukaryota; kingdom Viridiplantae; phylum Streptophyta; class Magnoliopsida; order Asterales; family Asteraceae; genus Artemisia; species Artemisia annua. Next base: position 346,779 of record LBNU01006928.1, read on the forward strand.
CTAAAATGGCTTTCCGAGTT
>LBNU01006928.1:347256-372290 GCA_014162995.1 Artemisia annua
CACGGCATTAATGTTTAAAGGGTTTACAAAAAAACTTTCAAAACTTTCAAATGGTTTGTTTAACTGCTTTTCAACTGTTTGTAAAAGCACCATCTGCCAAAAACTTTGATCCAAAACTGTGGATATCTCTGCAATAATGTTATTGTCAGACCATATATTTACGTTGAAACCCCGTCGTGTTATCTTTATTGACTGATATTTATAATACATGAAACCCTAATGACCTAACCCACGAGCGGGCTTGGGCCAAATATAATATTGCCTAATACTCCCCCGCAGGTCCGAGCGACGAAGGCTATGTTTTGGCAAAAGTAGTTGTGAGCAGTAGCAGTGAGCAGTAGCTTGACTGATATTTATAATACATGAAACCCTAATGACCTAACCCACGAGCGGGCTTGGGCCAAAATATAATATTGCCTAATACTCCCCCGCAGTCCGAGCGACGAAGGCTATGTTTGGCGAAAAAGTAGCTGTGAGCAGTAGCTTGACTGATATTTATAATACATGAAACCCTAATGACCTAACCCACGAGCGGGCTTGGGCCAAATATAATATTGCCTAATACTCCCCCGCAGTCCGAGCGACGAAGGCTATGTTTGACAAAAGTAGCTGTGAGCAGTAGCAGTGAGCTGTGAGCAGTAGCCAAAAAAGCTCACAGCTTCATAAAGAAGCATTGGGAAAATGAGCTTTCCTAGAAAATAGCAAAGCCCACAGCTTTCATGCCAAACGAACACTAAAAATCAAAAAGCTCATTGTTCACCGCTCATTGCCCAAAAAAGCTCCAAAAAGCTTTGTGCCAAACATAGCCGAAATCGTGAAAACTCGGATTGGAGTAGTAAACTAAAAAAACAAAAAAAACATCAACATAATAAAAACATAACTATACAAAACCATATTGATACCTTACTCCTACGTATCTTCAACTTCCTAATCATTCAACATGGTGAACGAAACACCCCCTATCACGGCTCAACAATCCACAGTCCACACCATCCGTAGTCCAACCATTCACAATCTTTATATTGATACCAAAAACAATTCACAAATAATATTCAATCATCCACCAAAGATACCTTATTATATTCATTCATCACCATATTCCCATACTATCCCATACCGATCTACAACAAAGTTTATTAGACAATAAAGTTAGTTGGCCAACTGCCGTCTTACAGGGGCGATCACGGCGCTTCTTCTTCAACATGTAGGATCGTCTTGATCCCGCGGTGGTTTCTGCATCATTCTTCTACGTCATCAGTTGAATCATGGGATTAAGAATCTTTATTGAGGATTTATGTTTATGTTTTTGTTTGATTGTTTGGAGAAAAAAAAAAGTTATAGTAGTTTTATTGTTTGTTTGTTAGTCGGTTGTTCGTACGGCTTTGTCACCGGTCGATTAAATTTGACCGCTGATACCAGTCCCTAAAGTCGACCGTTGGTACGATTTTGTTACCATTCGACTTAGCCGACCGTTGGTACCAGTCAACTAAAGTCGATCGTTGGTACGGTTTTGTTACGAGTCGACTAAAGTTATGCTTTTATTACGTTAATGTTTTGTTTTTCTTTTCTTTTTTAGTTTACTATTCCAGCCCGAGCTTTCGTGATTTCACCGCTCGGAATGCGGAGGAGTATTAGAGGATAATCGGCCCAAGCCCAGTCTGTGGGCTTAGGGTCTATTAGAGTTTACTCATGTAATATCTATATAACGTGCATGAATAATAATGATAACCTACGGGGAATTATGTAGTCTAACAGTTATTGCTTGCTATAATTATCCCAAAAAGTGTCCAAACTATAAAAAGATGTGAAATTTATGAAAAACTTTGTTTAGTTGAGGCTTTTATTAAATCACTAAAAGTCCTATACTTATCTTCTAAGAGTTTTGGTGTAGAGCTACGGTTGAAAAGGATCCAAACCAATCAAAAATAAACTTAACAGTAAAAAATGGGTCCATACCCCTATCTTTCGGCTATAATGATTTTGTTCAAATGACAGGACTTGACTACTCAAAATCTTATGTTCCTAACACTCCCTCTTTGGTTGTGAAGATAGAACTTGCAAAGTTAGGTCTTCACAATGATAGCAAGTCTAAAAAAGAATCTATTTAACTTGCTTCCAAAACCCCTCTTTACCAAGCCTGATTCTCCTGATGACTAACATCATTTAGGGTCTGGGTGAGAACAAATCTTCTACTCATCAGTTGAATTTTCAAATCAAAAGATGATAGCCTATAGTCTCCTCACAAGGACTCCGGTCAACATTGGGAAAGTCGTCTATGATGACTTAGTAAGCAACCTATCAGCAAGCACAAGAGGAAAGACCATGGCTTATCCTCGATTTGGCTCTCTACTAATGGAACACTTACTTGGTGAAGAGTACGTTATGGACTATGCTCAGTGTGGTTGAAAATGAAATGGAGCTTACAACCTATATGCTCAGTGTGGTTGAGCCATCTTAAAAGACTCCAACTGTTGCACATGAAGTAGTGGTAAAGAAATCAAAGAACTTGTCTAAGTCCAAGGCACAACCATTTGAGATTTCTCAGCCAGGAGCACAACTTGGCAAACAGGCCAAGACAAAGAAAAACCTATCTTTGTGTTACCAGCCTAAATCCCCTAAAGTCAAGGTTAAAAACAAGGAAACAAGCCACCATCTATTTCCCTGAGGTTTCAGACAATGTAAAAAGGGCACTACAAGCTACCTCCACAAAAACTTCTTTAGGAAGGTGGAGGTGATGATCTGAACCACCTCCGATCAAATAGAGAGTCCTAGTCAGAGACTGCACAATCAATCCTTTTTTTAGACTCTGATTCAGCACTCGGGGATGATGGTTAAGGTTGTCGAAGCCCTGAACCATTTCTCGCAGGTCTTCAATGTAACAAGGTTCCTCCTCAGAGAGTCCCATTTAGAAAAGGTCAGGTGATTGTAATTGTAAACATGGCATCTTTTTCACCAGTGTGTTTGGAGAACGGGCTTTTTATATAAACACTTTTCTTTTACAAGTTGTTGCCCTAACAGGAAAGAGTCCTGAAGCCTTGAGGTTGATCAAAATCTTGGACTGTGGAACTTGAGAAGAGGGATAACAGGAATTTCCTCCTATCAAAGAAAGTGAAGCTAAAGTTAATTAAGGTCACTGAAGAACAAGCTTAAATGAGAATTCTTATGTATTTTCTTTTAAGTGTTTTCTAATATATGAATAATAATGATCTTTTGTTTTAGTATGTTCTCAATATCATTATAGTCTTACTTTACATTAACTCAGTTTGTAAGTAGAAGTTGTTTTTGCTCGCTTACACTGAAAAACACTTAGGTTTTTTTATATCCAAATAGGAGGAGATTATTGGCCAAATTCCAGAGCCCAATGATCCTCGACTAGGATTTGAAAAGAAAATATCATAAGTATAAATGTAGTCCCTGAATTATAGAACATTCAGTGAGTCGTCTTCAAGAGTTCTTCAGAGACTAAAGAAAGTCTCTCCCCTTCCAGAGGTAAAACTCAACAAAGTGAAGCATGAACCTAAAAGAAGATGATGAAGTCAGTGAGTGATGACAATAACTCACTGACTTCCTTTGATCTCCTCAATAATCTGAACTTAAATACTAGAAAAAGTATCTAAGTTTCTTAAACAAATAGGTGAGAACTTTATTGAAAAGAGAAGTGATGGCTACTTATAATGAGGACGGTAACCACCATGGAAAACATATATTGCGGCAAAGTATCATTATCATCATCATTAACCAAAGCATATCTTTGCTCATAATCACTATCTTTAGGACACTCGTAACATACAAACAGTTGATGATTCCGGATGACGGAGTAATCAACAATAAACCTTGGGCTATCAATGAGAGACTTCCACAGTTTTGAAACTTGTCTGTATCAAATCAATAATTTGGAAGTAGGCCTTTTCATGATGTCTTATTGGATCTTGAAAGGTATATAATTTGTAGTCTTAAATTTAATATTTGATAAATTGTGCATGATCTTTATTGATACACTAATAAGGTAAGAATATATATAGTTACTATAAATAAGTAATAAGCTAACTCTAATTGAACTAGGCCTATAAATCCTAAATCTATACTATGGGCTTAATATATGTCGTCTAACACTACCTCGCAGTTTGAGCGGCAAGAGGACGAACACTCAAACTATAGCGGAATTCTTCAAACAACAACAAAGAAAAATCATGTGAATATGTCGGCATATTGATAACGATAAGCAGCATGAAGCACAAGAACCCGTAGCAACCATACGCACCAAATGAATATCAATCTCAATGTGCTTTGGGCGTTAATGTTGAACGGGATTAACAATTAAATACTCCATTCGTCCCAATTTAATTGTCCAATGTTTCGTTTTTGGTGTGTCGCAATTTAATTGTCCAATACTAAAAATAGATAGGAGAGTTTGGTCAAGTTTACTATATTACCCTTTGTTGAAATTAATATTACAAACTTTAAAAAAGTGTTAATTAATTGGTTAAGGATAAACATGTCATTTAACAAAAAAGTAAGAGAGAGAAAGCAGTATTAAATTGAATTATGTTGTTATCCCCATGAATATATTGTACATGATCCTTAAAATTGTTTCTTGGGTCAAACCGAAAACCAAACTGAACCGATTTTAAATTGGATTAAACCAAATCAAAAAATGAACTGAACCGAATTCAAATTAGATTAAAGCGAACCGCAACCGAATTTGGATTCAGTTCAGTTTTCGTGTTGATCCGAATAACCCAAATTACATAATTTATTTTTTATTTTTTTTTCCATTTTAGATTTTTTGGAAAAGAAATTTCAAGCTTAGAAAATATACTCGTAAAATTTATACTATTAAAGAGTTTTAATTTTCTTTTTATATAAATATATAAGAAGTATATATATGTATTTATGTGAATTCATTTTTCGGTTCAGTTCAGTTTTCAATGGATCTTTATTTTAGGTTGAGAACTCTCTTTAGGCGAACCAACTATTAGGGTGACATTTGTTGTTGATAACATATGAATTGAACATGTTACATGCGTAAATTAGGACAAGAAAGCAAGATCATTGCTCTTGATTTTACGTACATATAATTGTTAGGAACAATAATACAACAATATAAATAATACAACAGCAAGATTGAGGCCTGCGAATGCAATGACCTTAAACAAAATTTTGCCTTAACTAGTGCGTCTGTTTAGAGGATGCAACAATCAATTCAAGTATTAAAGCTTGAATATAATGAATCTGATATGTTTTCATGACGGAGAAAGATTAGGTTTTATGTTTATGTATGTTTTTTTAGAGACCAAGAACCCCATATATATACACTTGAAAGGTTGCCAACAAACCATTGTGTCTCTTAACAATACTGTTGTATTCTTGTAACTGTCAAAAAGAAACGTTGTAACTCTTAATAATACGTCACAATGAAACCTAATATGAGTTATTAATAAATAAATCTAGAATTTTCAATTTGAACCCCAAGGCCCATCTTTTGACCATTTAATATATATTAACTATACATATATTAAGCCTAATTAAGCCAAAACATGCCTAAAACCTACCACTAGCGACTTGATCTATTTAGAAGTCATTGGTGGAAAGGCATTATAAACATATGATGGTTTCATTATTCTAACAATGTGAGATAAGTTCTTTATATATTCCCACAATAGTTGCATTTTCCCTAGTCAACCAAGTATTTGCTTATCTATGAATTGTTCCCTTAAGTTGCACAATTAAGTTAGTTATTAAGATCTCCAACATCTAATTGAATTTCCATGAGTAATCGCCTTTATCTCCTATAAGTAGGTCATCTTTGTTATTTCCGGTGCATTTATGCTTTTTTTTTAGTTAAAATCCAAATCAAATCATGAGAATTTACTTCTTTCATAATTTAAAATGCCAAATCTAAGCTCACCTAGTCACCCATTAGGACTCTAGAAAGCCATCTTCACTTCCACATGGTTAATTCTATAAAGAACGATCTTCTTCTCATACTTGTCTAAATGGGGCCACCCTAGCCCATTGAGTGCTCTACCTCGGCCCATCAACAAGAGTTGGAAAACTTCTCATTACAATTGACAAATCTTAGAGATTTCACCATAATGAATGCCTTATGTTTTACTTCAAACCTAAATGTGTTTAAGAACATCATTTCTTATGAATTTTATCAAATAGCTTAAAATATCTTTTTTTATGAAAGGAAAAATTGACAATTTCACATATCTACACCACAAATCCATTACACATGTCACAAACGAAATTTAAACCTACAACTATCTTGTTGAGACGCGCCACATTAGATATTGTTAGGCTATGAGTCCTGTCACACCCTGAATTTACCTGTTAAATGGCAGCGGAATTGAATTCCCGGGTGTAACGAACAGGGCATCTCATACAAGGTTATATTGAACGACCTAAAGTGTCGTTTTGAAAATACATCGTTTGATCATTAAAACATTCAGAGTTTACAAAATAGGTCCTATAATGGTGTTACAAGTTCATGAAAAATAGTTCAACTTGATCAAACGTTACATAAGTGCATAAAATGAAAGGTAAGACGCGTCGACTCTTCGACTCCATGATGATCCATATGCAAGTCACATGTTGTTATCTTAGTAACCTGAAAATACATTGCTAAAACAGTCAACAATAATGTTGGTGAGAAATCATAGGTTTAGGAAAATGAATGTTATACGATAACCATAAATATAAGTGTATGACTACCCGTCACATGATTGTATGACTACAGGGTCATATGGTTGTAAAATTGTACAATATTACTTAAGCTCATGACCCCGAAGCTAGACTGTAGGTAATGCCCCAAATGGAGTGCTTTGCCAAACACTTGGAATGATCAAATGAAATGCATCCGCTTGACTGTTGGTAACCCCAACACGGATGGAGGCGTCACCCTCAATAGATCTATCCACTCACTCTCGCTTAAATACAATTAACGGTTCATGATGGTGGGGACTTAAAACATGGCAATGTAGTAACTTAAGTAATGTATATGGATTTGATACTTAGGCTCGTATGAAAAATGGTGCAATGTATTCTCCCCCGTGGGATTTGAAAACAATAAAAATGTAAACGGGGCTATGAAAACTCACCTCAAGGAATGGCATAATATGGAATGTATGAACTGAAGTAATGAGGTGCAACTCCTAGCCGCAACCTAAAATGAATGCATGTAATCTACTTTAGATTATGAAATGGGTTCATGTATGCACTTGCACTATAATCTATACCACTCGTTTTGTATTCAAAATATATATTGTTGGCGAAAATATAAATTACATCTTCGTATAAGGTCATGGTGATTATTACATGTTTATATGGTTTAATAATGTTATACGGTAGTTATATAGGGAAATATAATGAAATTTAGCTTTTAGACGTAAGATACAACACTTAGTCAATTTCTGAAAACGGCTCAAATGGCCTCGGAAAACTAGTTGTAGAATACAGTAGGATATGAATTAGGGAATAAGCTTTACATTTCTGGAAACCTTGTCACAATACCTAGAGGTCTTAGCACTGGAGTTTCTCCCAATTGTGTATGGATTTTTAGATAAACAGTCGTAAAGTTGGGTGTTTAGGCCAAATCTGCCATTTCTGGTCTGTTTTTATGAAACTTTGAGTGGTCACCAAATGCAGGTTACTTGTCCAAATGACAAAAGGTCAATTGTTTTGAAAAGTATTCCAGGTATACTAACTTTTGTTCCTTGGAGTCCCAACTCCAGAACTGAGTCATTTGACGGAAAAATGGGCTCAAACATGGGTGTTTACAAAGTTCCTGGTTATACTTAGAATATTTTCTGAGTAAAGTGCTGTTGGTATTTTAGTGAAAATAATCTTTCGAAAACTCATAACTAACTCGTTATAAGGCCGATTTTCATGTTCTTTATATCCCCGAAAAGGTAAAAATATATACTAACATATTTTCAATAGTTTGGCAAGTTTTGAAAAGGTCTAAGGCTCGTTTTTGGTCAAACAATTTCGTACATCAGCAAAGGATTTTCCGGAAAATCTTTATAGTTAGTATATTTTGTTTTTGGCATAACTTCTTCGTCTTAAGTCCGTTTTTAGTGATTCAAGCGGCCATAGTTTCGTCTAGGAATGTATTTTCTAGTTCTTGGGTCCAAAATTAACCAAAACTCACTGAGTTTACCACGTTTTGCAAAAAGGGACAGTAGCTTTATATATAGTGTTAAAAATGGTTTTCATGGTTTGTAACTTGTCCAAATTCATCACCAACAACAACAAAACATCCCTTAATCTACCATACACCTTCCTAGGGTGTCATGGGTTCCCTAGCATCATTTTTCAATCATTTTTCCATAGGCTCACAAGTAATTCATTTTATAGATAAAAATGATATAAAACATAAGTTTTGTGGTATAGATTTTTACATGCTTGTACATAGACAATAAAAATACATGAACCTTGATGAAATTTAATAAAATTATGAAAATGAATTTGGTAAACTTACTTGAAGTGGTGGTGATTTGTTGTTTTTTTAAAAAAAAAACCTAACAAATCTATAGGTTTCTATTTCAAAACCTTGTAATAGACTACTAATGAGACATGAGTAAGACTTGATCTTGTGAAAAATGATGGTTCTCTTTGTTGTTGTTGTTCTTGCCGTACACCACAAAGAAAAAGGAAGAGAAAACTTGATTTTCTTCTCTCTAAAATGTTATAAGTTTGCATGTATGTGTTTTTGTTGGTGATTAATGGTATTTGTATGTTAATTTAGGTGGAGACATGTGTCTTATGACACCCCAAAACCGGCCACCTCAAAGAGGTGGGGATATTGTCATTGTTTTTGTCCCACTTGATTTTACGGGGTACCGTTTAGTGCATAGTTTTGGTATTTTAACGTTATCGGGTACCGGGTTAATTAAAAAGAAAATATAACGGGACAATACGGGATATAATAAAGTTGTAAAAATTATAAAAATATAATTTTCATAAACATTGGGTATTTTGATAGGTATTGCTTTGTTGGTACAATTCTTGTTGTATATAGTTCAAGTAAAGGTTTATTATTTGGTTAACCACCAAAAATAAATAATATATAGTTTTATAACCTTAGTGGAAAAATAACTAATATAAAAATATATTAGTGCTCTAGTGGAATTTGTTTGGTACATTAGGTTAAAAACTAATAACTTGTCTTATTATTTATATACAAATAAATAAATAATGGTAACTTGAAAATATATATCTACGAGTGGAATAGAATGCAAATGATGTCGTGATGCAATGTAGACTAACCCTAGTCTAGAAAATGTACGATGGTTGACAATGTGACTTAACCTACCCGGTCTCGTCAAATGGATACCCGTAAACCCTGTTTACGTGAAATGTTGAATTGAAATTCAATGAATAGGAAATGTCGGGAATAAGGAAAATTGGCCTGAAATGGAGAATTGTGACATTCTCCCCTCCTAACAGGAATCCAGTCCCTGGATTCGGTTCATGTTGGTCTCGGGAGTGGTATTGGTAAAATGATGTGGATAATTGAATCGCTTTTGGTCTTCCCGTACCCTAGTATACTCGGGACTTCTTCGGGAATTCTCGCGAATTTCATGATAGAATTTGACTCTGTTTCATTGTATGACCTTACAGTCCATGATTTCTACTGGTTCCTCCACAAGGTTCAAGTTTGTCATTGAGTTGGATTTCTTCTATTGAAAGATGAGTAATTCATCGAATAATCACTTCTTGCTTGTTTCATGAATATGGGTTGGACTAGTGAATTGGGCAGTTTCCGATTTCGGTCCGTCAATAAGTGATTAGCACTTCGACCATAAAGTGCTCTCAAATGGTATGATCCTTATGTTCATGTGATAACTATTGTTGTAAATGAATTCGGTTTATGGCAAATGGTTAGTCCAACAAATTTCCAAAGTCAATCATGCCTGATCTAAACATATCTCCCTATGTTGGAATCGTTCTCTCGTTCTGACCATTGGTCTGAAGGTGATAGGTGATGCTTATACCTAGTTGGGATTCCAAAGAAAACCTTAAAATGATTGCCAAATAGGTATCGAGATTGAGTGTTTTGTTCATAATCTGTATCCGAATAAATGAATTTAAAACTTTAAGCAAACGACTTTCTAAGAAATAATTTCTTGCAAGATGTATGATTTGTATAATTGTAGTTTGGAGGAAATTCATTGAAAAGTGTAGGCATTAAAAATGATGAAATAGTCGGGTGGGTATGTTTATATGTATGCGTTGATGTCTAACATCCAGTTTGGATAATGCCTATTGGTGAGATCATGTTCACTTGAAGGTTCTATAGTCTGGTTTAAAAGGCTGGATTCATCTCTATAGTGTTGCTTAGTGAGCATTCGTATCGAAACAAATCTTGTAATTCGGTAGGCTAGTACTTTCGAGATGATAGAATCTTGACAACCAGGTCAGTGATAATTGTGATATTTCATGATTCCTGTTGAGTTTCGAATGGTCTTAAAGTATCAAGGAATTCTTCTCAAAGATGGCATGTAAAGTCTTTCTAGGAAAGTCAGTGGTAATATCCACTTATGAATTTAGTGAGTAGTGAGACTAGAGAATGGTAAATGATGGTGATAGTGAGAATGTAAGGTAGCATGCTGAGACTCGAATGTCTCGGTATCATAACTGATTATCTCCTCTGAATTGGTCTCATGTGAAATTACAGTGGAAGTCATTGCCCAATGACGGTGAATACTCCAAGAATATCGAGGAATAGTTGGCATAGGTTCATTGGTAGATGGAAAAGCATCCTACGAGTCTAAGTCTGAAGAATTATTGATAAGGTAGGTGAATGAGAACACGGCTCAATGGTAATTGTGACTTAGTGAGACTGTGATGAATGAGGGTACCATGATGTAAGTATACTGTGTATGTGTGTATGTTCATGAGATGTTGTGCTTATGCATTCATATGAATTTTGGCATTTCAGAAATTTTGTAAGACTCGACCCGAACATAATCCTAACATAACTGCTCAAAGCATTCCAAAATTCACCTTTGAGTCAGACATAGGTGATCAGTCCATGTCCCACTGTCCCTGGTCGAATATAGGTGATCAGTCTATATCCTACCGAGGTTTAATGAATTTTGCAATACTTAGCTCAGCTATACTCGTAATATGTCCAAGACTCCTTGAAAATGTTTAGACAGCAAAGGCGATGTCAAACCACTCAGTTGCAAGTCCCGCCCATACAAGACTTGTAACCTGTGTTTTCACACTCCATTGCACAACACATGTAAAATGAATGAAAGTGACCCGTGTAATGTAGTGTAGGTGATCGCACACCCAAGTGATGCCATGAATGTTGGTGATCCACACCTTGCCATGAATGTAGGTGATCCATACCTAAGTGATGTAGGCAACAAAGTACCCAAGTAATGTAGTGTATTTCTATACCCATGAAATGTAGGTGGTTACGCACCCATGTAATGTAGGTATCATGCCGTACCCGAGCAATGTAGGTATCCCTATACCCATGAAATGTAGGTGGTTACGCACCCATGTAATGTACTGTATTGTGGTATAAAACCATGTAAAGTGAATATGCACTCATGATGAAATGATGAGATGCTATGATGATGCGGTTATAGTCTAGGGTCCAAGATACAACCTAGTTCGCTATAACCTTAGCTCTGATGCCAATCTGTCACACCCTGAATTTACCTGTTATATGGCAGCGGAATGGAATACCTGGGTGTAACGAACAGGGCATCTCATACAAGGTTATATTGAACGACCTAAAGTGTCGTTTTGAAAATACATCGTTTGATCATTAAAACATTCAGAGTTTACAAAATAGGTCCCATAATGGTGTTACAAGTTCATGAAAAATAGTTCAACTTGATCAAACGTTACATAAGTGCATAAAATGAAAGGTAAGACGCGTCGACTCTTCGACTCCATGATGGTCCATATGCAAGTCACATGTTGTTATCTTAGTAACCTGAAAATACATTGCTAAAACGGTCAACAATAATGTTGGTGAGAAATCATAGGTTTAGGAAAATGAATGTTATACGATAACCATAAATATAAGTGTATGACTACCCGTCACATGATTGTATGACTACCCGTCATATGGTTGTAAAATTGTACAATATTACTTAAGCTCATGACCCCGAAGCTAGACTGTAGGTAATGCCCCAAATGGAGTGCTTTGCCAAACACTTGGAATGATCAAATGAAATGCATCCGCTTGACTGTTGGTAACCCCAACACGGATGGAGGCGTCACCCTCAATAGATCTATCCACTCACTCTCGCTTAAATACAATTAACGGTTCATGATGGTGGGGACTTAAAACATGGCAATGTAGTAACTTAAGTAATGTATATGGATTTGATACTTAGGCTCGTATGAAAAATGGTGCAATGTATTCTCCCCCGTGGGATTTGAAAACAATAAAAATGTAAACGGGGCTATGAAAACTCACCTCAAGGAATGGCATAATATGGAATGTATGAACTGAAGTAATGAGGTGCAACTCCTAGCCGCAACCTAAAATGAATGCATGTAATCTACTTTAGATTATGAAATCGGTTCATGTATGCACTTGCACTATAATCTATACCACTCGTTTTTGTATTCAAAATATATATTGTTGGCGAAAATATAATTTACATCTTCGTATAAGGTCATGGTGATTATTACATGTTCATATGGTTTGATAATGTTATACGGTAGTTATATAGTGAAATATAGTGAAATTTAGCTTTTAGACGTAAGATACAACACTTAGACAATTTTTGAAATACGGTTAAAAATGGCTTCGGAAAACTAGTTGTAAATCAGTGAATATTGAGAGTTAGGAAATAAAATTGGTATTTCTGGAAAGCCTAGCACCAAGCCTCAAAATGTTCAGGAGTGAAGTTTTGCTCAAAGTGTCTAGATTTTATGCTAAATGGTCGAGAAGTATGGTATTTTAGGCTAAAGCTGCCATTTCTGGGCAGTTTTTATGAATATTTGGATGGCTGTAGATTACTCATCTTAAGTCCAAATGACGAACGGCTTTTTGATTTGAAAACTAGGCCAGGTGCTCTAACTTTTGTTCCTTGTGGTCCAAAACTCCAAAACTGAGTCAATTGACGGGAAAATGGCTCTCAACATGGGTGTTTCTAGGTATACTTAGAAAATTTCTGGGTAAGTGCTGGTGGTTTATTAGTGAAAATAATAACTTTCGAAAAATCATAACTAATTCGTTATAAGGCCGATTTTCAAGTTCTTTATATCCCCGGAAAGGTAAAAATATATACTAACATATTTTCAATAGTTTGGCAAGTTTTGGAAAGGTCTAAGGCTCGTTTTTGGCCAAGTTAATTCGTACATCAGCAATGAATTTTCCGGAAAATGTTCAAGTCTAGTAGCAACTTGTTTTTGGCATAATTTCTTCGTTATAGGTCCGTTTTTAGCGGTTCAAAAGGCCATAGTTTCATCTAAGAATGTATTTTCTAGTTTTTGGGTCCAAAATTAACCAAAACTCACTGAGTTTACCCAATATTTAAAATAGGGACAGAAGGTTAACATATGTTTCCAAAAATGATATAACTTAGTTTGTACATGTCCAAAACCACTACTAACAACATCAACTCATCCCTTAATCTACCATACACCTTCTTAGGGTGTCATGGGTTCCCTAACATCACCATTTCAATCATTTCACCAAGGTTTCATAAGGAATTCATTTTACACATAAAATGATAGAAATTTAGGTTTTTGTGGTATAGACTTCAATATGCAAGTTCAAAAATGACAAAAGTACATAAACCTTGCAAGGAATTCATGGTAGAATTTATAGAAAAATTAGTGGTTCACTTACTTGAAAACCTTATAACTTTTTGGGTAGAAAAACCTAACAATCCATAGGTTTATATTACAAAACCTTGTAATGGATGTGATCTAATACTTGTAAAATACTTAATACTTGAAAAATTCTTGGTCCTTCTTGGTCTTGAGGTTGGAACGAGCTAGGGAGAGCAAGGAACTAGAGAAATTTTTTTTTTATCTAAAATAAATAACACCTTGCATGTATGTGTAGTTTAGGTGGAATTGGTGAATTTATATGGTGACTAATAATAAAACATGTGTCCTAAGACACATGTGGAGCAGCCACATATAGGAGGTGGAAGATTAGTGGAAAATCTTGTACAATATTTGTTTTACGGGGTACCGTTTAGTGTATAGTTTGAGCGGTTTAGCGTTTTCGGGTACCGGGTTAATTAAAAATAAAATATAACGGAACAATACGGGATATAATAAGGTTGTAAAAATTATAAAAATATAATTTTCATAAACATTAGGTATTTTGATAGGTATCTCTTTGTTAATACAATTTATTATGTATATATGTTCAAGTAAAGGTTTATTATTTGGTTATCCACCAAAAATAAATAATATATAGTTTTATAACCTTAGTGGAAAAATAACTAATATAAAAATATATTAGTGCCCTAGTGGAATTTGTTTGGTACATTAGGTTAAAAACTAATAACATGACTTATTATTTATATACAAATAAATAAATAAGTGTAACTTGAAAATATATAATCTACAAGTGGAATAGAATGCAAATGATGTCGTGATGCAATGTAGACTAACCCTAGTCTATAAAATGTACGATGAATGATAATGTGACTTAACCTACCCGGTTTCGTCAAATGAATACTCGTAAACCCTGTTTACGTGAAATGTTGAATTGAAATTCTGTGAATGGAAAATGTTAAGGCTTGGGAAAGTGACCTGAAATTGCGAATTGTGACATTCTCCCCTCCTAACAGGAATCCAGTCCCTGGATTCGGTTCATGTTGGTCTCGGGAGTGGTATTGGTGAAATGATGTGGATAATTGAGTCGCTTTTGGTCTTCCCGTACCCAAGTATACTCGGGACTTCTTCGGGAATTCCCGCGAATATCATGATAGAATTTGACTTTGTTTCATTGTATGACCTTACAGTCCATGATTTCTACTGGTTCTTCCACAAGGTTCAAGTTTGTCATTGAGTTGGATTTCTTCTATTGAAAGATGAGTAATTCATCAAATAATCACTTCTTACTTGTTTCATGAATATGTGTTGGACTAGTGAATTGGGCTTTTTCCGACTTCGGTCTGTCAATAAGTGATTAGCACTTCGACCATAAAGTGCTCTCAAATGGTGTGATCCTTATGTTCATGTGATAACTATTGTTGTAATCTGTCACAAGTTTTATAAAAGATTGACCAAAAGGAATTGCTTGTCAAAGCGATAAGTGTCTTAGAAAAATATTTCTTACAAGATGTATGATTTGTATAATTGTAGTTTGGAGGGAATTCATTGAAAAGTGTAGGCATTAAAAATGATGAAATAGTCGGGTGGGTATGTCTACATGTATGTGTTGATGTCTAACATCTAATTTGGATAATGCCTATTGGTGAGATCATGTTCACTTGAAGGTTCTATAGTCCGGTTTAGAAGGCTGGATTCATCTTTATAGTGTTGCTTAGTGAGCATTCGTATCGAAACGAATCTTGTAATTCGGGTAGGCTAGTACTTTCGAGATGATAGAATCTTGACAACTAGGTCAGTGATAATTGTGATATCTCATGATTCCTGTTGAGTTTCGAATGATCTTAATGTATCAAGGAATTCTTCTCAAAGATGGCATGTAAAGTCTTTCTAGAAAAGTCATTGGTAATATCCACTTATGAATTTAGTGAGTAGTGAGACTAGAGAATGGTAAATGATGGTGATAGTGAGAATGTAAGGTAGCCTGCTGAGACTCGAATGTCTCAGTATCATAACTGATTGTCTCCTCTGAATTGGTCTCATGTGAAGTTACAGTGGAAGTCATCGCCCGATGACGGTGAATACTCCAAGAATATCGAGGTATAGTTGGCATAGGTTCATTGGTAGATGGAAAAACATCCTACGTGTCTAAGTCTGAAGAAGTATTGATAAGGTAGGTGAATGAGAACACGGCTCAATGGTAATTGTGACTTAGTGAGACTGTGATGAATGAGGGTACCATGATGTAAGTGTACTGTGTATATATGTGTATGTTCATGAGATGTTGTGCTTATGCATTCATATGAATTTTGGCATTTCAGGAATTTTGTAAGACTCGACCCGAACATAATCCTAACATAACTGCTCAAAGTATTCCAAAATTCACCTTTGAGTCAGACATAGGTGATCAGTCCATGTCCCACTGTCCCTGGTCGAATATAGGTGATCAGTCTATATCCTACCGAGGTTTAATGAATTTTGCAATACTTAGCTCAGCTATACTCGTAATATGTCCAAGACTCCTTGAGAAAATGTTTAGACAGCAAAGGCGATGTCAAACCACTCAGTTGCAAGTCCCGCCCATACAAGACTTGTAACCTGTGTTTTCACACTCCATTGCACAACACATGTAAAATGAATGAAAGTGACCCGTGTAATGTAGTGTAGGTGATCGCACACCCAAGTGATGCCATGAATGTAGGTGATCCACACCTAAGTGATGTAATGAATGTAGGTGATCCATACCTAAGTGATGTAGGCAACAAAGTACCCAAGTAATGTAGTGTATTTCTATACCCATGAAATGTAGGTGGTTACGCACCCATGTAATGTAGGTATCATGCCGTACCCGAGCAATGTAGGTATCCCTATACCCATGAAATGTAGGTGGTTACGCACCCATGTAATGTACTGTATTGTGGTATAAAACCATGTAAAGTGAATATGCACTCATGATGAAATGATGAGATGCTATGATGATGCGGTTATAGTCTAGGGTCCAAGATACAACCTAGTTCGCTATAACCTTAGCTCTGATGCCAATCTGTCACACCCTGAATTTACCTGTTATATGGCAGCGGAATGGAATACCTGGGTGTAACGAACAGGGCATCTCATACAAGGTTATATTGAACGACCTAAAGTGTCGTTTTGAAAATACATCGTTTGATCATTAAAACATTCAGAGTTTACAAAATAGGTCCCATAATGGTGTTACAAGTTCATGAAAAATAGTTCAACTTGATCAAACGTTACATAAGTGCATAAAATGAAAGGTAAGACGCGTCGACTCTTCGACTCCATGATGGTCCATATGCAAGTCACATGTTGTTATCTTAGTAACCTGAAAATACATTGCTAAAACGGTCAACAATAATGTTGGTGAGAAATCATAGGTTTAGGAAAATGAATGTTATACGATAACCATAAATATAAGTGTATGACTACCCGTCACATGATTGTATGACTACCCGTCATATGGTTGTAAAATTGTACAATATTACTTAAGCTCATGACCCCGAAGCTAGACTGTAGGTAATGCCCCAAATGGAGTGCTTTGCCAAACACTTGGAATGATCAAATGAAATGCATCCGCTTGACTGTTGGTAACCCCAACACGGATGGAGGCGTCACCCTCAATAGATCTATCCACTCACTCTCGCTTAAATACAATTAACGGTTCATGATGGTGGGGACTTAAAACATGGCAATGTAGTAACTTAAGTAATGTATATGGATTTGATACTTAGGCTCGTATGAAAAATGGTGCAATGTATTCTCCCCCGTGGGATTTGAAAACAATAAAAATGTAAACGGGGCTATGAAAACTCACCTCAAGGAATGGCATAATATGGAATGTATGAACTGAAGTAATGAGGTGCAACTCCTAGCCGCAACCTAAAATGAATGCATGTAATCTACTTTAGATTATGAAATGGGTTCATGTATGCACTTGCACTATAATCTATACCACTCGTTTTGTATTCAAAATATATATTGTTGGCGAAAATATAAATTACATCTTCGTATAAGGTCATGGTGATTATTACATGTTTATATGGTTTAATAATGTTATACGGTAGTTATATAGGGAAATATAATGAAATTTAGCTTTTAGACGTAAGATACAACACTTAGACAATTTTTGAAATACGGTTAAAAATGGCTTCGGAAAACTAGTTGTAAATCAGTGAATATTGAGAGTTAGGAAATAAAATTGGTATTTCTGGAAAGCCTAGCACCAAGCCTCAAAATGTTCAGGAGTGAAGTTTTGCTCAAAGTGTCTAGATTTTATGCTAAATGGTCGAGAAGTATGGTATTTTAGGCTAAAGCTGCCATTTCTGGGCAGTTTTTATGAATATTTGGATGGCTGTAGATTACTCATCTTAAGTCCAAATGACGAACGGCTTTTTGATTTGAAAACTAGGCCAGGTGCTCTAACTTTTGTTCCTTGTGGTCCAAAACTCCAAAACTGAGTCAATTGACGGGAAAATGGCTCTCAACATGGGTGTTTCTAGGTATACTTAGAAAATTTCTGGGTAAGTGCTGGTGGTTTATTAGTGAAAATAATAACTTTCGAAAAATCATAACTAATTCGTTATAAGGCCGATTTTCAAGTTCTTTATATCCCCGGAAAGGTAAAAATATATACTAACATATTTTCAATAGTTTGGCAAGTTTTGGAAAGGTCTAAGGCTCGTTTTTGACCAAGTTAATTCGTACATCAGCAATGAATTTTCCGGAAAATGTTCAAGTCTAGTAGCAACTTGTTTTTGGCATAATTTCTTCGTTATAGGTCCGTTTTTAGCGGTTCAAAAGGCCATAGTTTCATCTAAGAATGTATTTTCTAGTTTTTGGGTCCAAAATTAACCAAAACTCACTGAGTTTACCCAATATTTAAAATAGGGACAGAAGGTTAACATATGTTTCCAAAAATGATATAACTTAGTTTGTACATGTCCAAAACCACTACTAACAACATCAACTCATCCCTTAATCTACCATACACCTTCTTAGGGTGTCATGGGTTCCCTAACATCACCATTTCAATCATTTCACCAAGGTTTCATAAGGAATTCATTTTACACATAAAATGATAGAAATTTAGGTTTTTGTGGTATAGACTTCAATATGCAAGTTCAAAAATGACAAAAGTACATAAACCTTGCAAGGAATTCATGGTAGAATTTATAGAAAAATTAGTGGTTCACTTACTTGAAAACCTTATAACTTTTTTGGTAGAAAAACCTAACAATCCATAGGTTTATATTACAAAACCTTGTAATGGATGTGATCTAATACTTGTAAAATACTTAATACTTGAAAAATTCTTGATCCTTCTTGGTCTTGAGGTTGGAACGAGCTAGGGAGAGCAAGGAACTAGAGAATTTTTTTTTTTTTTTGATCTAAAATAAATAACACCTTGCATGTATGTGTAGTTTAGGTGGAATTGGTGAATTTATATGGTGACTAATAATAAAACATGTGTCCTAAGACACATGTGGAGCAGCCACATATAGGAGGTGGAAGATTAGTGGAAAATCTTGTACAATATTTATTTTACGGGGTACCGTTTAGTGTATAGTTTGAGCGGTTTAGCGTTTTCGGGTACCGGGTTAATTAAAAATAAAATATAACGGAACAATACGGGATATAATAAGGTTGTAAAAATTATAAAAATATAATTTTCATAAACATTAGGTATTTTGATAGGTATCTCTTTGTTAATACAATTTATTGTGTATATATGTTCAAGTAAAGGTTTATTATTTGGTTATCCACCAAAAATAAATAATATATAGTTTTATAACCTTAGTGGAAAAATAACTAATATAAAAATATATTAGTGCCCTAGTGGAATTTGTTTGGTACATTAGGTTAAAAACTAATAACATGACTTATTATTTATATACAAATAAATAAATAAGTGTAACTTGAAAATATATAATCTACAAGTGGAATAGAATGCAAATGATGTCGTGATGCAATGTAGACTAACCCTAGTCTATGAAATGTACGATGAATGATAATGTGACTTAACCTACCCGGTTTCGTCAAATGAATACCCGTAAACCCTGTTTACGTGAAATGTTGAATTGAAATTCTGTGAATGGAAAATGTTAAGGCTTGGGAAAGTGACCTGAAATTGCGAATTGTGACAAGTCCTTTGGTAATAGCCCTATTATTAAAACAAAAAAGTCTAAGAATAGCAAACAGCTAAATGACGAACCTTTCATGGATATTTAATCATTCTATTCATGTAATCGCTCTTCACATATGAAATATTCTTATGCCTTAACATTCTTTTTCCATTTCATCTCCACTTTTAGCCTTCTCATCCTTAAAAAATACAACAACGTGATTTATATATAATCCATAACATTAACATGGGATTTAGTTTAAATTTGTGATTAAACTTAATTATTTACCTTTTGTATATGCAGGTTCAGATGTTGTTCTTCTTTCTCTCTTAACGGTCGGATTCTCTGATATGCAATGACAATAAATATTTAATACAAAATATTTTACTATAATGTTTAATTAATTACTCCACCTTACATTGCATAAAGATCTAAATCGAAATAGAAGATCAGCTTCCGTTTGAAGCACCTTTTGCGTCTCAATTTTCTGATTGATTTCGTTGGTCTTTGTTTCCAATATTAATCGCCTCTCTTCTAACATCTTTTTCGTCTTTTCTTGATCTAACCTCAACCTCTCCTCTTTTCCCCACAACCACATTCTCTTTGAAAATCTTAATATGTTTTCGAACGTTGAATTATTGTAGTTAATAAATATTTCTCACCAATTAAAATACGAATTTTTAAAGGTGATTGGGTATCAACATTATCCCAAATGAATATTTATTTCTCAAAAGGTATAAAAAAAGAACCACGGTTAATGTATAGATGTTATGACACATGCATTTCTTGAATATTATATTTTTCCTGGTGTAGTATTCCTTGAATATTATATATTGCTAGAGAATGAGTAACATATTAGAATGGAAGGTGCAAATACGGGGATATGTTTGTTTATGAAAGATTGGGTTTTAACATTGTCCCCAATTGACGCTTGTTTCAAAAAGATGTACAAATTAATTATATGTAGATGATGTATATATATAAGGCATGCATTTCTTGATTATCGAATAGAGATAAACAATCAATAACAAATTAAAATGGAAGGTGAAAATACAAGGAGACGGTTGGTTATGAGAGATTTGATATTAATGTTGTCCGCAATCAACAAACTTTTTTATTTGAATGGAAGGTGATATGCAAACACTCGCTTTTTATTTGCACACGTCATTTTATCTTGTAAAGTTGTACATTTGTTGTATGATGCTTACCATGTTTGTAAATTGGTGTGTGCAAATAAAAAGTGAATATGTGCAAATCAACTCCATATTAGAATTGTCTTACAGTACAAGTTTGGTTTGAAAGTTTCATCAAAGGCACTAAACTTGAATCTCATCAGCTGAAAACCTTTTGAAGTCAATTACGTTAGCCATTTAATTTACAATCATAGAGGATAGTGGTTTTCAGGATTTATGGGTCTTGCAGTGTGATTAGTAGAATCCAGAGTTTACTTTCTTGGTCGATAAATATGGTTGGAATAAGATATCCCTAATGCAAAATAAAATTGTTTATTTAGCCACAAATATATCTATAACTTTATTTTATCTTTACTACAGTATATATAAAGAGAAAACAATCAAGAGTTCTACCTAAAGTATTGGTGTGTTTACAACATAGAGCTTGGAAGTGTCTTGTTCTTAGGTTTATTGTTAAAAGATTAATTTTAGGTTAGTGATCCGGGAATCAATCTACTCCTCATTTGAATCAAGATGTAAGTTCTCGTTTAATGTTTCATGTCATTTAATAATTATGTTGTGTTATCAAATGCATTTTTTATTAATTAATTTGATGAATGAAGATCATAGATCTATTCGTGTATGTTGTTATATTGTATGACATGCTTCCGCTCGTTTTGTCTGTTAACTGATTTGATCTATTAATAATTTTGTTTGTAACGAAATCTATTACTTGCGAAATAGGTTCCAACAACTAAGACACACTTTATTTAGGAAGTGTTCATACCTTCAGCAGACCAAGTAGTTATCATCTGACGTGATTGCTTCGCATAAGATAAGCATGATCTACATGGATGGAGGTAACTCAGTTAACATCATGTATGATCATTGTTTCAAGCCGCCTGAGAACATCAAGAAAATGATATGTCTTTCCATTATTCCTCTAGTTGGATTCTCGTTTGAAAGATCCATGCCTGAAGGAGTACTCTGACTGGAAAGCATGGTGGGAACTCACCCATTGTCAAGAACAGTCCTAATGGAATTTCACGATGTCAAGTCAAATTCCAAGTATAACATATTGTTCAGCAGGACATCCATTCAATAATTATGGGTGGAAGTGTCCATGTTTCTATCACATGTGCATAAATACCTTTTTTTACTAGGAAAGGACCATACCATCGTGTCTTTGATTTACGAGGAGATAATTTCAATCGAGAATTATATAATAGCACTTGATCTACATGTTTAAAATCCGTGTCTCCTCGTAACTTCACATCATGCCATCTCTTAGGGTGTTCCTTGTAAATTCGAGAGTTCTCATAAGCATCCTCTCTCAACTCCGCTAACTCATTTAACTGCAAAAAGCTAAATTTACATGCTTTAGAGAAATCCAAATTATAATTTCTCAATCCCAATATGCTCGTTGTCCCATTTCAATGGGTAAATGACAAGCCTTGCCATAAACAATCCTAAAAGGAGTACTTCCTAAAGGTGCCTTATACATAGTACAAAACGCCCGCAAAGCATCATCAAACTTATTCGACTAATCTTTTGATTATTCTTCACTGACTTTAGGTTCAAAATAAAGAACCATTGCTTATGAAGAAACTTTAATAAAAATAGGTTTTTATAAATTTGAAGTGTAGCAACCCACTAATTTCCCCTTAGGTTAGCAAAGACTTACTAACTTAACTTAGGCCCTCACTAAGCACAAACTAGGTTAGAAATGCCTATAGCTATTTCCCGAGTAAAATTTTTGCCTTACTATACCACTATTGCCTATATAACCTCTAGAAAAGCTCACATATCCTCCTATGCCAACCACTACTATGTTTACTTGATGTAAACATCCCGGTATGTCAAGTCTAGGTTTTAAACATAATTTCACTAAGTAAACTACCACTCTAGTACACTATACTTACCAGAAAAACCCTAATTGCACCTATGTGTTTACGGTTAGCTTTAAAACCCTAATTGCTTATCTGAACTAGCTTGAAAGTATTCAAGGCTTAGGAATAAGTTACAATAGCAACTTTAGGTTATATTAGACTCCCTAGAACATAGTACAACTCCCTAGAACTTAAGTACAAGTTCCCTAAGCACAAAACCCTAACTAGGTCATAACTTCCCGGAAACTAGGTTTAACTTTCCTAAATCTTTACCATAAGCTACCACCACTTAGTACAAGCCTTCTAAGACTTAGTATTAGTCACTAAACACTCATAGGACACCAAATTAGGCACTAAACCCTAGGTAAAACCCTAAACTCATTCTAGGTAAAACTAGGTTAAAACTAAACCTAAAAACCTAAAACTAGCTACTATACTACTTCTAAACTACCAAGCAAGCACCCTAGCACCTTACCTAAACCTAGCTAGCACCCTAGCAGCCAAGCAAGGAGGTGGATCACCTCCTTGTCACCACCTTGGCTCGTTAGCTTCACCACCACCACAACCGGCCTAGGGTAGCCCCCTAGCTAGTTTTAGCTCACCTTAGTCACCACTAGACCTCCCAAGTCAGCTAGTAGCTTTGCTTACTCGACCTTCCCCCCCTCGACACCTAGCAAACCCTTTGCGTGCTCACTACTCCTTCGCGACCTATAAATACCCCCCCTTCATTTCTCTTCACACCTTCGTTTCCTCTCTACCTTAAACCTTTCTATAGTCTAAGACCCTTAGAAGCCCTAGAGATCGAGTAGCGAAGCCCTGGCCTTGTCGAGTTCTAGTTTTGGCCGAGTAAACCCTAGAAACCCTCGCTAACCATTGCACGACCTAAGTAAGCCTTACCCTTGAATCTAGTAGCTTTAGAACAGACCTAGGACACTTAGGAGATACCTTAGAACCTTTAGAACCCTAAGCTAGAACCTTAAACCATTTTGTTTACATGTTTTCTATTCAAAACCCTAGAAATAGGTAATTAGGTGTTTATATGCTAAATTGCTATATTATGTGCTATAATATGAATTAGATGACTTATTTGAACATATATTTGCTAAACATAAGCAAGGAAACTTAGTTGTTTAATAAAAATATAGTTTACTTGAACTTAGGACTAGTTTTGTAAAAGTTTTCATGCATAGGGGTATATACTCTAAATTCCTAAAAATATAGAGTCTAGGGACTAGTTTTGACATTTCTTAGAAGTTATAAGTACAAGGACCCTTTTTGCAAAGTTCTAGAACCTTAGGATAGAAAGTAAAATAAGTTATAAACATAAAAGGACTAGTTTTGCAAATATTATAAAGTTAAGGGTAAAAAGGGTAAATCATAAAAGTTAGTATAGTTTAAGGACCATTTTTGTCATTTCTCTAAAATATATAAGTATAGGGACTAAATGTGCAAAAGATAGAAAGTTATATGCTTACATGTAGGGGTGAGCGTGGTGCGGGTTGGTGTAGGTTTTGGTAAAAACCGAACCGCATCCGCAATTGCAGTTTTTAAAAAGTGAGAATCCGCAACTGCACGGTTTTGCGGATTTTCGGTTTTGCGGTTTTTGCGGGTTTGCGGTTTGGTTTTGCGGTTTTTTGCGGGTTTTAATGTTTTTTTTTCTCAAATTATATTTTTCGTATATATTTATTATAGAATAAATATATTATAAGGTTACATGATGGGTTGAAACATATATACAAAATGTTGTGTATTAATATGAAATTAAAATCTATACAATAGTAAAATTCTAATAAGGTGAAGAATTTTAAAAACTTCGATGATAAATTGATTGAAAGATAAAATTATATAACTTAAAAACTCAAAAAAATAATTAACCTATAAAATGTGTTTGAAATAACTAATTATGAAAGTATAAATAAAAACATTTTATCATACAAAAATTATGAAATTTAGTTGGTTTATTTATAAAAATATAGATATATATTTGAATATGACTTTGCGGTGCGGTGCGGTTTTTCGGTGGAAACCGAAACCGCACCGCAAAATGCGGTTTTTTT
>LBNU01006928.1:372444-384993 GCA_014162995.1 Artemisia annua
TTTTTTTTCTCAAATTATATTTTTCGTATATATTTATTATAGAATAAATATATTATAAGGTTACATGATGGGTTGAAACATATATACAAAATGTTGTGTATTAATATGAAATTAAAATCTATACAATAGTAAAATTCTAATAAGGTGAAGAATTTTAAAAACTTCGATGATAAATTGATTGAAAGATAAAATTATATAACTTAAAAACTCAAAAAAATAATTAACCTATAAAATGTGTTTGAAATTACTAATTATGAAAGTATAAATAAAAACATTTTATCATACAAAAATTATGAAATTTAGTTGGTTTATTTATAAAAATATAGATATATATTTGAATATGACTTTGCGGTGCGGTGCGGTTTTTCGGTGGAAACCGAAACCGCACCGCAAAATGCGGTTTTTTTATTCTCGGGAACCGCACCCGCGGTTTTTGTTGCGGTTTCGGTTTTTGCGGTGCGGGTTTTGCGGTTTGCGGTTTGCGGTGCGGTTCCTGCTCACCCCTACTTAAATGTTACAAGTTTGTAAGTATAGGGTAGAAAGTGTAAATATATAAACTTGAAGGGTATAAACGGACTATTTTCATATAAGTATAAAACCTATTTTAAGTTAGAAGAATAACACAATACTAGGGAGCTTCATGTGAGGAGTATTATGTGGATATTTTGTTTTGACGAGTTTGCTGGGTTTACAATTTAAAGTGTCCTGGCTCCTCAAACGATTATTGCATATACTTCTGAATTATGATGGCCCGAACGGTGTTATGTTATAACTAAACCTAGTAACAACATCACTCAATAATAGGGAGCTTCGTGTGAGGAGTATTAACTTCTGAATTATGATGGCCCGAACGGTATTATGTTAATAACATAATACAATAGTATGGAGCTTCATGTGAGGAGTCTTATACTTCTGAATTACGATGGCCCGAACGGTGTTATGTTATATGTAAAAACCCTAAGAGTGATAAATTGAGAAAATATAGACTAAGACTTGACATACACACACCTACACTACCCCCAGGATACGTGAGTGAGTTGTCTAAACCCCTACTTTACTTACCTTAAGACCCAGGTAAGTTTTCATAGCCTCACTTTTAAATGTTTTACAACCCTGTGAGGGGGATACATGCTTTAAACCGAATACAAGTCTTTTTCTTTGGTTGTTGCACGAGTAAACTAACTGCCATCACTACATAACTAAAATTCATGAATCTAATCGTTTGGGATATTTTACCCAAGCAAACGCGAATATAGTTGATAGATCTATTAGAGTTTGACAACTCCCGTGATACTACCTCTCACTTGAGGGAATGCATAAGTACTATATTTGAACTTCCCTGAAGGATTAACTTTGGCAAGTTATCCTTCCCGTCCCCTCATGGTTGGTCTGCAGACCCCATGACCCAGACTGTTAACGTGTGGTTCATGAGCTTAGTGCAATATACTCTCTATCACTAAAACCTTTCCACACATAGGGTTTAAGCTGAACCCTGTGGAACTTGTATTAACACACCCTATCTACTTAAACCTATGACTCTCACTCAACCTTAGTGTTGACTTTTAAGCATGTTATCCTAGGTAACTAAGCTCTTTAGGAACCCTAGCACGGAGAATAACTGGACATGAGGACGTCCATAATAGTTATCATTCATCAGTTTTCACCTAAAAACGTATCTTCAGGACCTCACTTTTTGTAAAAATATAACTTTTACTGTAAAAACTCTGATAAATAAATGAATGATAACACCCTTTTCAAAAACGTCTCTTTTCGAGTCATTTTCTATTATCTTGTTTTTGTTTCCATGAAGTAATACCCCAAACTTTAAATTCGCTGCGATCTATGAAAAATGGGAGTGTTACATGAAGCTATAGTGAAAACTCGATAAATCTATACATATAATAGAGGAAGCACTCTCTCTCAAAAATTTTCAGACATACAAGAAATTATGCATGTTTTACAACACTTTAATGCACCAAATTTTCAGAATTACAACAAAATAAGCATAGTGTACAACAAAAATAAGCATGGTGTCATTTTCAGACCAAAATTCTATCAAACAACATTAATGCTATTAAAAACACCCCTTCACCAAAAATTACAACCATTTAAGCACAATGTACAATATAATTAAATGGCCAAATGCTATTAAATGGTAGTCATTATAAATCTTGAAACAAGATTCCGGTAAACATCAAACTAAGTAGGATGACAAATCTTTGTGTCCATAACAGTTCCTGACAAATTTATAAGAGAAAGAATTAGAAAAGTAAATAAAATAAACATTATACAACAGATAAACAAATGGAAATGACAAGAATCCATTTATCCTAAACTTATCGAAATATAAACAAGAAAATATCTAAGGTTTATAAATTTTATACCATTCGAATGGTAAATAAACCCTTCATTGACCTTCAAATACAAATAAAGAACATCAAGAACCAAGAATAGATCTGTGTTCTTTATTTTATCATTTCGAAACAAATAGAAACAAGACCCACATGGTTCGAACCTCACCTCAAGTCAAACGACTTTTAAGTGTTGATTTTGTAGCTTCTGTTTCGAAATAGAGAAAGAAGAAAAGAGTAATCCATGTATTTTGTTGTGTGTTTCGGTTTGTTGAGTTAAGAAAGAAAGCGAAGATTTTTGTTTTTTTTTGTTGAATACAATGGTGGCTATAAGTTTGAGATGGAGTAAAATTAAGATAGTGCTAGGGTTTTCATTTGTATTTGGACCTTGTAGAATTGGGCATAGCTTTATATCAACCGAATTTACTTGGGCTTTCATTTTAGAGTAACCACTTAAGGCATCTAACTAATATAACTTTCACAAAGATACATTAAGGATGTAATTTTTTTTCTTGACAAATTAAGTTTTTATCGTATATAAATGTTACAAGTACGAGTATGATGTTCATTTTATACATGTGTATATACATCTGATGAAGTAGATTGGATCGTATGTAAAACTGTGTTATTATTTATAAAACAGCTAAAAAAAAAAAGTGGATACTTTTATGTTTCTTAATATGTTTTAGTTTTGACCATTTTACTGTTTATCCATTACAGAAAAATATAAATCTGACACTAAGTTAGGTTATAATGTAAAAGTTTAACTTTAAAAGGTAATAAATAGTAAAATACAACTACAATACGCATGACATTTCACTATTTTCTACTGTTGCGTAAATTATTATGGCAGTAGCAATATGATAGTATTAACAACTTTTTTTTCCATCAGTAAATTTGTTGTCACGAGAAATGTGTAATCAAAAAACATTGTCTACCGTAAAACTTTGTTATAGGGTACCCGCGCGTGTTAATACTTAATTAACTAATAAATTCTTTTAAATATTTCTTTTTAGTAATTAATACATAAATTAATATTGATTAACTAATAACTTTTTTAATTAATAAATTTAGATGGTCCCACTAATCTTAGCTACTTATAATGCACAAAGACTTTTTTGAGCATTAGTTACACTAAGAATGTTGAAAATTAAGGAATACAGCTTTTTAAGTGATGTGTACAATCACTTGATGCATCAACGCATATATCAATTGAGTATCAACACCAAAATTAATGAGACTTTAAAAACTCCTCTCAATGAAAAATACAATTAAAAAAACCCAATGTACAAACCAAGCAAACTACTAAACACAATAAATGAACAATGAAATAATACAAACTAAGCAAAATTCTATCAAACTTTTGTCATTGCTTATAATCTCTAAACGTACATACTAATCTGTAAAGCTATTGTCAAAAAATGTATAAGTAAAACAAATTGGCCGAAAAAATTAAATTACATGATACCCACGCCGCATCGCGCAGATATCATGCTATTATTAATTTACATAATTTTTATTATAATTTGATGTTAGAACTAAAACTTAGGGAGTGATTTTATAGTTTTACAAAATAAATAAAAAGACATATCTGAAAATGTTATGGCCAAGAATTGAACTTGGAGCAACGAGTAGGCCAACTTTATACCAAATGGGTTTAGGTTTCCAGTCACCATAAACCCTAAAAAAACAGAACACAACTACCAAACACATCAATCTCAACAACAATGTTCAGTTCCAAAATCTTACTAAAAAAACTCCAAAACAAAAAACGAAAAACAAGAAAAACCCCAAAACCAATATCCAAACACCCCAAATCAAGAACCCAAGATTTATCAACAGATGATGGATTCACTTTAAAGGGTACATCAAAATCAAATCTTTATGGTGTTCAACCATTGGGTAACTTTTATTTCAGTTCATCACCTCAAAACTCAAGAAACACAGGCTTAGGTAACATCCAAACACTAACTGATGAACTTGTTTTAGACATTTTAGCTTTTTTAAAAGGTACCCATTTAGGTGTTTTGTCTGCTGTTAGTAAATCTTTTTATGTTTTTTGTAACCATGAACCCCTTTGGAAGAATCTTGTTTTGGAAAAATGTGAGGAAAATGATGAGGGGTTTGAGTTTAAAGGGTGTTGGAAATCGACTTATGTCGCGAGCTGTAAGCCCGAGTTTGATGTTGCGAAAGCTGGGGGGAAAGGGTTTAAGGTTAAGGATTTTTATTCTGATTATTTGTTTCAGAGCTGGTTGTGTGCTAATCTAGAAATGAAAGATGAGTGGCTAAGTAGGGATAATGTTGTTAGGCGGAAAGGGATTTCGGTTGAGGAGTTTGTGAGGGATTTTGAGGAGCCGAATAAGCCGGTTTTATTGGAAGGATGTTTGGATAACTGGCCGGCGATGGAGAAATGGGATAGGGAGTATTTGGTTGAGGTTTGTGGGGATGAGAGGTTTGCGGTTGGGCCGGTGAAAATGAAGTTGGATGAGTATTTTTTGTATTCGGATCAAGTGCGTGAAGAGAGGCCGTTGTATCTTTTTGACCCGAAGTTTGCTAATAAAGTTCCGATTTTGGGGAAAGATTATGAAGTTCCAGAGTATTTTAATGAGGATTTGTTTAGTGTTTTGGGTGATGAGAGGCCGGATTATAGATGGATTATTATTGGACCAGCAGGGTCGGGTTCGTCGTTTCATATTGATCCTAATTCGACGTCAGCTTGGAATGCAGTTGTGAAAGGTTCAAAGAAATGGGTTCTGTTTCCACCTGACGTGGTTCCACCTGGGGTTCACCCGAGCTCGGATGGTGCTGAAGTGGCGTGTCCTGTTTCTATAACCGAGTGGTTCATGAACTTTTATGAGTCTACTAAAACATGGAAAAAGAAACCAGTGGAGTGTGTATGCAAAGCTGGTGAAGTGATCTTTGTGCCTCAAGGATGGTGGCATTTGGTTATAAATCTCGAAGATTCCATTGCTATTACACAAAATTTTGTTAGCAGGTTCGTTTTTACTTATCTAAGTTGATGAGTTAAATATGCACTTGGAATTCTCAACTAGCTTATTTAACACTTTAAGTGGTTATCTGCTTATTTTTAAGGGGCAATTTCATACATCCCCTTAAAATTTCTCTAATTTCATATATACCCAACTCAATTCTTAAATATCATATGTACCCATTAAATACATTTGAAATATCAAATATGCCCAATCGCCTAAAAAGAAGTTTATAATATGACAGATATGCATATGCCCCTCTTCTGAAAATTTTGTTAGTTACTTATTTATCCAGGTAAACTTTACATTTTAACTACATATTAGATACCAAACATCAATGACAAACCGTCGTGAATAACACCAAAAACCAAAAACACCAATGAAGCCACATAATCAAACAAAAAATAAAACCTTATCAAAATCCAACAGAATATTTGATTGTTGTATGACCATCAGTGGCTCGACTTAGACTTACGTTTCACGGGGCCTATTAACTGAACATCATGTTATGTTGAGGATGTAATGAACATTCCAAATATATCTATTGATGTTACATATCAAACCATTTACGTTTCACAATGGAGGGTAAGCACACTGTTATCGATTTCGCAATAAGATGTAGGATGTAGCTTAGCAAATTAGAGGAGAGTTCTGTGATAAAATGACTGTAGAAGGGTTTGGTGATTAAATGGGTGAATTTTCATCTTTAGCAAGGGTTTTGGCCCTTTTGCACTCAATAAAACAAGGGTAGAATCGTCACTAATTTGATATAAGATAATAAGATATGATTGGGTATATATGAAATTTAAGAGTTGGGTTGGGTATATATAAAATTGGGGAGATTTCTAAGGTGATATGTGAAATTCTGTCTATTTTTAATCAGATAAGCAGTTTTAAGTATTTCGGTAAAACCGTAGAACTGCTTATCTACTTGTTTAAAAGTACATAAACACTTAAAAATAAGCAGATTGGCACGCACATGTTGTTTAAGCTTATAAGCATTAAGTAATACCAAACACCCCCTTTATATATGCTTTATGTGATCTTGCAGGAGGAATTTATTAAATGTGCTCGATTTTCTCAAGAGACCAAATGCCAGCACACTCGTGTCTGGAACAAGAGACCGGGTGAATCTACATGACAAGTTCAAGAAAGCCATTGAAGCTTCTTTCCCAGGGACCATTGATGAGTTACTGGTGAAAGCCGAGAAGAAAAAGGCTGAGCAAGAGAAACCGACTTTCTGGGATACAGTAAAAGACTCGAATTCAGGTGGTTTTAAGTTCTCGTTTTAGAGAAATGTCATCCACCCACTTGATTCTTCATCTAGGAATTTGTTTTGCATACTCTGTTGTTTTATTAATGGGATTTGGCCGTACAATAGTAACGTACTTTTTCAAATGTTTCGATCTAGTACGCGTACTATTTTTTGTTCCACTTAATGAAACGAACTTTCAAGTTTTGTTCCATTCTACCCCACGAAACTTGTTTAACCGGCTAGCAAGATTTTTTCCCCCATAAAAGCTGTCACGTTGGATTTCCACTATATATTATATACTTGTAAAAGCCATTAAATAGCCATATACTTTGTCAAATTTACTCATATGGTACGTGTGTCGAAAACAACTAAAAATTTGGTTTTTTTACGTTTTCATCCGTTTTTGCACGTTTTCATCTGGTTTGGACATTTTCGTCCGTTTTTACACTTTTTTTTGTCTATTTTTGCACTTTTTCGTGTGTTTTTACACGTTTTCATCCGTTTTTGCACGTTTTCGCCCGTTTTTACACGTTTTCATCTATTTTTGCAGGGTTTCTCCCGTTTTTACATGTTTTCATCCGTTTTTGCACGTTTTTGTTCTGTTTTACATGTTTTCATCTTTTTTTTGCACGTTTTCTCTGTTTTTGCACATTTTCGTCTGTTTCTACATGTTTTCATCCGTTTTTGCACGTTTTCGCCCATTTTTACACGGACAACGTGCAAAAACGGATGAAAACGTGTAAAAACGAACGACAACGTGTAAAAACGGACAAAATGTGCAAAAACGGACGAAAACGTAAGAAAACCGATGAAAACGTGTAAAAAACAGATGAAAACATGTAGAAAATGGATGAAAACGTGTAAATATGGACGAAAACGTGCAAAAACGAACGACAACATGCAAAAACGGACGAAAACGTGCAAAAACGAACGACAACGTGTAAAAACGGACAAAAGCGTGTAAAAACAAATGACAACGTGTAAAAACGGACAAAAATGGAAAAACGTGCAACAACGGACGAAAACGTAAGAAAACGGATGAAAACGTTTAAAAATAGATCAAAACGTGTATAAAAACGGATGAAAACGTATAAAAACGAACAAAAACTTATAAAAACGGACGAAAATAGTACGCGTACTAGATCGTTACATTTGAAAAAGTACGATGCTATTTACTCAAGTATTAAATATGTCACGTAGGCATTTTTCCTAGTTTTCAAACTTTTTTCCCGGTACCCGGTAACTTTTGGGTAGAATGGAACAAAAAATGAAAGTTCGTTACATTAAGTGGGACAAAAAATAGTATGCGTACTAGATCGAAACATTTGAAAAAGTACGTTGCTATTGTACGGCCAAATCCCTTTATTAATTCCTTTCAAAATTTTGACTAAAAGAACATTGCTGAAGAGGCATATATTGGTACCATTTTTAGTTTGTCCCATTATTGTAGTTTTGATTCAATGATTTTTGTATGCAGGTGATAAATCTAGTATGTCAAATTTGAAACAATTAATGGATTTACCTTCTCAGAGTCATATTCTTAACAGAAAAATGGATAAATAATTGTAACAGTGAGAATACCTCTTACAGAAGTTGATTAACAATCTAATACTAGAAATGAAATAAACCAAATAACATTAAAGTAGAAATTTATGATTCAAATCACAAATACAAGTTAAGGGATGAGTTTAATGAACGGAAACATGAACAAGTCAGTTCTGCAATAAAATAACTAAAAACTGGTGAAAGGGAAACGGTGCAAGAATCATCCGAGTATTTTAGGCCTTTCAGAAAGCCATGGCTCAGCTGATGACAAACAACGGTGTTCCTGACACCAAATGGATTAATCTGTTCATGCAAACCCTCTTGTTGTATCTTGGTTGGGACTTTTGGCTAACCATGTCAAGACCAACATTCAAGCCAATTGACATGGGTTCAACCACAAAACTGCAATTGTTTTGCCAATTTTAGATAACATTTTACATGTGTGTTACGGAACCAGAAACAAGTACAAGAGAAAAGGAAGCACACCTTATCTCAAAGGTATTATTGCATTGAACCTTATTGCATCACATATGTTGCTTGTTATCGATGGATATGCACCCTTTGTTTCAATAGTGTAATAGGAAGTGGAAGCTCAACCATGATTAGATTCAGTTGTAGCTGCTAGAGTCATATGAAAAGAACAGTTTAAATAAACTTTAGACTTCCTCTAGCTCAAAATTATATAGAACAAAGAGCGATGAGAATCATAATATTCTAATCTAAATTGGTTTCTTTGTGTTCTCCTTTAGCCATGGTGATAGCTGAACTAAAGTGTCTTGCTCATAGGGATAGACGGTGATTATTGAAACGGTAGGCGATAATGGTGCACCCTACATCTTCACCTTCGAAGCCATTGAACTATCTATTAACTGGATCATGGTGGGTTCATTTTTCAAACAAGGAGTTGAGGGTCATAACTTGTTTGTATTTTGGTAGTTCTTTTTATAAGGAAGAAAAGGTAGTTTTTCATCCCACATAGGTCAAAGAAAAGACATGCAGCTAGATTATATACTCAGGTGAATATCGTTTATGTAAATTGGGATGCACACTATATTAGAGCACTTTTTAATTGATCGGATACCCACTCATATTGAAAAATCAATCATATCCATATTGAATAATGATCGTGTGATTTTGTGATTTTTAATTTGTCATTATTAAAAACCTAAATTTCCAACATATTATACCCGTATTTGCTATTTTTTATAGATAACGTGATTTCACGGGAAATAGTTTGATAAACATTGGTCCTTTAGTTGATATGCAGTAATGAGATTAAAACATTACAAAACCAAAGCAAGTAAAGCTATAAATGAAACATGAGCTCTACTATCTACTAACTTTTAACTCCATATTTCATATGCGTAGTTAAAAACTACTCCATATGACCTAGTAAACTAAAAAACTATTTCATATGTGTAATAAAGGGCACATAACTTTTGCCTAACAACAACAACAAAAAACAAAAACTAAAAAAATAATGTCGAGGGGGTATAATTGTTGGGAGATGATTCACACAATTCAACTATTTATTTGCACACTCAAATGTATAAACAATTAAAACAAAATATTAGTACAGTACAACTATTTAATGCATGAATTAGAGTGTCCCAATCAATTTTTAATATGTGCAAATCAATTCCAATAATTGTTACTATCATAAACTTAAATTTGCAACATATTGTACCTGTATTTGTGAATCTTGAAAAGTAGAGATACAATATCATCTACAAAAGTTTAAAAAACAATAGATAGATGCATACAATAAGTGTTTGCATGCCCATATGAGGTTTTCACATTACACAAACACATATATAAAGATTTTTACATATTAATGGATTTCATCATCTTGAAATGGTGGACCTATGGTCAAAGGGTTGCACAAGAAAGAGTAACAGTCTAACAGAGATATAACAACAAAAAGAAAAAGTCTATAAACTTTGAACTTCCTCTGGTTCAGAATTATATCGAAAAAGAGCGACAAGAAATTAAAATGTTATAATCTACACTGGTTTTTCCGTGTTCTTCTTTAGCTATGGTGATAGCTGAAATGAAGCATCTTCCTCATAGGGAGAAAACGACATGTGATAATGGTGCACTCTACCTCTTTACCTTCGAAGCCATTAAGCTATCTGAATCATGGTGGGTTCATTTTTTTCATACAAGGAGTTGAGGCCCGGGTCATAACTTGTTTGTACCTTGGTACTTTTATAAAAGAGAAGAAATAATTTTTCATCCCACATAAATCAAAGAAAGAATATGTTGCTAGATTATATACTGAGGTGAATATTGTTTAAGTAAATTGAGTTTAGCACAATGTTATTCTTTGTGGTTTCTTTGTGAGTTAATTAAAAACTCATCAAGTTTGCTTCATTGAATAATTTGTGTGATTCGTCATTTTTTTTACGGTTTTTAATTCTTATTATTATAAACGAAACTTAAAACATATATTTGCTACTTTTTTAGATGACATGATTTAGTAAATCATTGCTTTCAGCGGACATAGGTTGATAAACATTGGTCCTTCGGTTGATGTATATGCAATCATGAGATTAAAATTTAAAACATTAACAAAAGTCAAAAACCGAAGCGACTATAACTATCAATGAAATATTAGCACAGTCTACTAACTTTTAACTCCATATTTCATGTGTAGTAAAAAACTATTTCATAGAATTATTCCGTAGTAAACTTAGAAATTACTGTATTTCATATGTGTTGCAAAGGGACATAAAAGATCTTCATTTACTCTATGTTAACTTTATTAATACTTGACATAACATTTGTACTGTTTTTATAATGGATCAAATGTGGGATATATAAACCCTGCTGTCAAATCCTAAAACCATATAATTGCGAAAGTCAGGCTGCATTTGTTGGGCCATGTTTGACCACAAAATATATTCGTGAATTCGTGATTATTCATTTCTGTTACTCATTTTATAGGCTTTATTAAAGATAAGGTATCTCGCAGAGGTGATAAATGGGCTGGTTAGGTAGTTCGGGTAATGTTTAGTCAAAAACGGGTCATCTATACGTTGAGGATAAAAAATGGTTCTGATAGTCTTAACCAGCCAAGTCTTCTGTTTTCCACTGTTTGTAACTATGTTAGAAACAATTACCATATCAAATACCAGTATACCATTACCGTACAATTGTACAAATATCATTTAGATTATAATCTAATTTATCTAAAACTGAAACAAATTCATGAGATTTTAAAGCATTTGAATTCACTTTAGACAAATTTTACCTCAATTGACCCACTTCATTCTTTTTACCCATTTAACCTGTTGTTATGTTTACTGGTTTAAATTCCGCCCTCCGTTATATACTTACAGAAGGCAATACACGAAGAAAGAAAACAAGTTAGAATTCGTAAATGCCAACTAGGAGATCCTAACTGTTGACTTATTGCATAGATGCAGTTATGATCAACAGCATTTTCTTGCAGACAGTTATTGGTTGATAAACAAGTTTATTGCTCACAGCATCAGTTGTTAGTTTCCGAATTAATTAGACTCAAAGCATGCTCGAGTCATGCGGAGGGAACTGTTTGGATGGTGATTTAAACTAGTTGGCCCAAAGGAGTTAGATGACTGTCACCACTGAATTGCTTCAGATTTTGTTCATATTTCCCAATGTTTTATTGCATATATGCAGTCTTGATTGGCCGAGAATTCGCTTATTATGTACCTTGAAACCAAACATAGGTTTACAAATTTGGTTCACTATAATATCATTAAAAAGTTTGTTCAACAATGAAGCAATCATATCAGGTTTAGTAAGTTAACTCATCTACAGATTTTAATTCTTTGTAGTAGCAAACAAGAGCTGTTCAAAATCCCTTAATCAACCAATGTCAAAATAATCCCAAAAAACAACTAGTGCACAAGTTTAACATAATAAGATCCAACTTACAAGCCATAATAGCATAAACACTAAACCACCTAGCAATTACAAATTCATTAAACAAACACTAACTCTTTCACCCCAAATTCTCCTAGCCAACTGCATATCTTTGGGCATGATGGTAACACGTTTTGCATGAATGGCACACTAATTAGTATCCTCAAACAGCCCACCAGATACGCCTTACTCGCCTCCTGAAGTGCAGCAACCGTACTATTCTGAAACCTCAAATCCGTCTTAAAATCCTGAGCAATCTCTCTCACAAGCCTCTGAAACAAAATCAATCTACAAAAGTTTAAAAAAAATACATATATAAATATTTACAAATTAAGGTGATCGATTTCATCCTCTTGAAATGTTGGAGCTCGGTCAAAGGGTTGCATAAGTAAGACTGTAAGATTAACAGAGATATAACAAAGAAAAAAAATAGTTTATAAACTTTAGACTTCCTCTAGTTCAAAATTATATTGGTTAAAGAGAGATGAGAATCATAATA
>LBNU01006932.1:0-13181 GCA_014162995.1 Artemisia annua
CTATTTTAGACCGAGTCTCATTTTCAATTTCCAATTCTTCTTCACGATCATAAATAACAACACGCACAACAGACTCATCAAAGAAATGTTCTGCACTGTATATCTTAGGAATTTCCTTGAGTGCTGTTTGAAGAAACCGTGGGTTTTCAAAACCAATACCAAATCTATTACCATCGTGTTTTTGTTGTATGGAAAACTTTTGAATTGTTGAAATTGTATCACCTGTTTTATAAACCACATTTTGAAAGTCCTTGAGTTTATGTTCCAGTTCAAGAATTTCTTCCACGTAAGAATCCGCACGTTCCCTTGATTTTTGTTTATGTTCTTGAAATTCCGTTTGACACATTGTCAACTCAGTTTTTGTTTTTAAAAGTTCGTTTTTGAGTTGATCAATTTGTTGCTTATGTTCAAACTTTTCTTTTTCCATTTGAGAAATCAAATCATTTTTGGAACCTGTTAATTCTCGAACTTTATTTTGTAAATCTTATTCTAGAACATAAGATTTTTGGAACGCAACCTCAAAGCTTTTCTCTCGATTATCCCGTGATTCAAAATCATGAATTCTTGTTTTACAGCACTCAAGTTCATTCGTTAACGATGTAACTTTAGCTTTTAACTTATCATTTATCTCATTGCATTTTATTATTTGGGCTTGGGTGGTCATAAGAGCAGTTCTGATCTCAGACTCTGAATCAATCATAGGTTCATGTTGTTTAAAATCTTCGTTGTTATCTTCATCAATTGGAGTGTCAAATGTAACTTCGGAGTTAATTTGATCGACAGCGTCAAATATAACCACAACGTTAATTTGATCGTCATCAAAAATACCGTAGTACTTGACATCTTTTTGTTAACGGTTTAATTTGACTCAAATCAGGCAAAGAACCATTTATTTGTGCTATTGGTTTAACAGGACCTACATTAGAAGATGACTCATTAATTTGTGTTAAAGTCCATGGTTTTTCTGTTTTCTCTTGTTGAGGTACAAAAGTTTCAGATATCTGAGGAAATTTTGAGTAGTCAAAAGGTGTATTGAAAAACACATCATCTAGTTTAGACCGAGTCTCATCTTCAATTTCCAATTCTTCTTCACGATCATAAATAATAACAGGCACAACAGACTCATCAAAGAAATGTTCTGCACTGTATATCTTAGGAATTTCCTTGAGTGCTGTTTGAAGAAACCGTGGGTTTTCAAAACCAATACCAAATCTATTACCATCGTGTTTTTGTTGTATGGAAAACTTTTGAATTGTTGAAATTGTATCACCTGTTTTATAAACCACATTTTGAAAGTCCTTGAGTTTATGTTCCAGTTCAAGAATTTCTTCCACGTAAGAATTAGCACGTTCCCTTGATTTTTGTTTATGTTCTTGAAATTCCGTTTGACACATTGTCAACTCAGTTTTTGTTTTTAAAAGTTCGTTTTTGAGTTGATCAATTTGTTGCTTATGTTCAAACTTTTCTTTTTCCATTTGAGAAATCAAATCATTTTTGGAACCTGTTAATTCTCGAACTTTATTTTGTAAATCTTGTTCTAGAACATAAGATTTTTGGAACGCAACCTCAAAGCTTTTCTCTCGATTATCCCGTGATTCAAAATCATGAATTCTTGTTTTACAGCACTCAAGTTCATTCGTTAACGATGCAACTTTAGCTTTTAACTTATCATTTATCTCATTGCATTTTATTATTTGGGCTTGGGTGGTCATAAGAGCAGTTCTGATCTCAGACTCTGAATCAATCATAGGTTCATGTTGTTCAAAATCTTCGTTGTTATCTTCATCAATTGGAGTGTCAAATGTAACTTCGGAGTTAATTTGATCGACATCGTCAAATATAACAACAGCGTTAATTTGATCGTCATCATCAAATGTAACTACTGGGTCCATTTGATATTCCTCCTGATTAGATAACGACGACTCATCTTGAACAACTTGTTCCTTGTTTGAATCAGATTCGTAAGATGACGCAATATCATGAACTAAGCATGTGATTGGTTCAAATACCTGAGACAGACCGTCAGTGTCATACACTGGGCCTGAATCATTAACTTGATGTTCTTGAATATTAGCCATCAGCATCACAGCAGCATTAGCTTCCAAATCCTCCATGTCATCATCAGACTGAGCTGTAGCCATAAAACTGTTGTCCCTGTCATTACTAGCATTTCCACGTGCTTCATCCTGAAGTGCAAGAAGTAGAGCCTCTTTGTGGTACTTGCTACAAGAAGTAGAACCTGGCTCTGATACCACTTGTTAGGTCACCATGTTATAGCATAAATAACCAATGATACAAGAACTAGAATAGAGAAGAAGAAGATAGAATAATATGGAAGGAACTCTACTAATGATATAATGAAAATGATAATGTATTATGAGAACCAACAAGCCTTAAGGAAGGCTTACACATTGTATTTATAGGGGAGTCCAAGGGTCTCTAGATTCTACTCCATACATTACACTACTAGCCCTTGGACTTCCACTTGTAGTAACATTACAGCATAAACTTTCATAACTAAGTAATTAAATGTAAACATAAGAAGTCAAATATAGCAACCTATCATAAACTAATGACCGACACTTGAATAACGTGAAACGTGTTCCTAACAGTATTAGTCTTCATGGTCAACTTAGATAAAGTTTTGTAGGTCACATAAGTTTGGAATGTCATTCTTATGTTAGGTTAGGTTCGAAGCACAACATGCATGCTTTTTTTTTGCCTGTTTACGGGCTGAGATATGGGATTCACCCACATTCGTTGCACTTAATTGTTTTTTGGCGCAATACTATTCATAGTATGGGGGAAACCT
Organism: Artemisia annua; assembly: GCA_014162995.1. Classification (NCBI taxonomy): domain Eukaryota; kingdom Viridiplantae; phylum Streptophyta; class Magnoliopsida; order Asterales; family Asteraceae; genus Artemisia; species Artemisia annua. The sequence continues at coordinate 2,813 of LBNU01006932.1, forward strand.
TTTACCATAGTATGGGGGAAACCTTTTACCAAAAAAAGGTTAGATTTTTTTCAATAAAAAATAACCCATATCGATTCCAAGAAGTAACTACCAAGGTTGACAAAACTAAGTTTTTCTCATCAAGCTAGACATCAAAATTAGACCAAAGCCAAACTTTCTAAAATTATGTAACTACCAAGGTTGCCAAAAGTGTGATAAACCCAGGAGAACCATTTGCATACGCTTAAATTCCATCGATGTTTACTTTTCATAAATACCCAATCATAGAGTATCAACTAATCCGGCACTATAAACCCAAAATGATATACTTTGTATCGACTTTAAAATAAATAAAAAATAATAGTGTTTGGAAACAAGCAAATATAACACGTCAAGACAGATTTTAAGAATGTTAGAAATATATATATTTGTGATAGTATTTGAACGTATAGACATGGTAGGCTACTGTTAGGGGGTAACGGGTAACCATGGTTTCTGGCTATTGGCCTACTAATTCACGAAGTTTGAACCACGATCACATAAATTCAAACCCGGTAAATCTTAACTTTTCAAGAAATTAGCGTGACCATTTAAGAGTAATTTATACCTAGCGGTTATGAGTAGGCTACTTGAAGTGAGTAGATAATAAAATGTATTTAATACAACATATATACAAGACGAAGTGATCGATGACCACCAATACCAATAATGTGTAATGTGTTGTTAGGTGGTATATTTTGAAACTTATAGGTAATATTTCAAATATTTCATGCGAATAGAGGATATGCTTTGAACAACCCATTCGTCTATATAAATAGTTCAATACCATGGTATATTTCAATAACAATCACACTGTTTCATTTGTTCACCGGGAACGACAATTTGTAGGCAAAGGCAATAATGGCAATGCAAGGTGAACGACGATTCCCACCACAAAACCAAGATACACAACCGGGTAAAGAATACCTCATGAATCCTCTCCCGCAATATAGCAGTAATCGCTACAAACCCTCTGGCAAACTTCACGTACGTATGGTTGATCAGTCCTATCATTAAATTTTCTCGGAAATTGTTTAAAGTTATATTTGTAATATATTTATAAAGTATTCAATACATTTTGGTGCAGGGAAAGGTGGCATTAGTGACCGGAGGAGATTCAGGTATTGGGAGGTCCGTTTGTTACCACTTTGCAATAGAAGGTGCAACTGTAGCCTTCACTTATGTGAAGGGAGACGAGGACATCGATGCAATGGAAACGCTAAAGATCATAAGTAATTCGAAAGTTAGTGACTCGGGTGATCCAATTGCAATACCCACCGATCTCAAGTATAACAAGAATTGTGAGAAAGTTGTTGAGGAGGTTGTTGCAAAATATGGGCGCATTGATATCCTAGTGAACAATGCTGCCATACAGTATGAAAGTTCGTTAGAAGAAATCACAGAGGAGAGGCTTGAAAGGGTGTTCAGGACCAACATTTTCTCTCATGTTTTTATGTCAAGGTATGTGCATCATCATCTTAATTTGGATAAAGTTATTTTTCTAGATATTCCACTAATTGATATAAGATGATTTAAAACATCGTACGTGTTTTTGACTCAGCTATAGCATGAAAACATATATTTTGTACTTTAGTGCGTAAAATCTAGTGATGGCAAGATGTGCAGGCTTATAAAATGTTACTTTAAAAGATAAGTTTTCGATAACTTATAAACTGTTATGTTGCTCATCATGTTTTGATGTATAGAATTGCTCTAAAACACATGAAAGAAGGAAGCAGCATCATAGACACAACGTCGGTGGAAGCATACAGAGGAAATGCAAAAATGTTGGACTATGCTTCAACAAAGGGAGCAATAGTATCATGGATAAGGGGTCTATCAACGTATCTAATTGAAAGGAAGATTCGAGTCAATGGTGTGGCCCCTGGCTGTGTGTGGACCCCACTGATAGCCGCAACATTTTCTGATGAGGATATAGCAAGCTTCGGGTCATCCTCGTCCTCTACCATGAATAGGGCATCTCAACCTTTTGAGATTGCTCCATGTTACGTGTTCCTTGCATCGGATGACTCTTCCTACATTACTGGCCAAGTTCTCCATCCTAATGGTAAATTTCTATCTACTTATAGTACATTATATACACTAGACACATTTTACCTATAACATACATTAACTTGCTGATATAATTTTGTTGCAGGTGGAGTGATCATCAATGCTTAATCTGGTAACTTGATTCGATGCATAACCTTGATAAATGGAATGTCGAATAAAATGTGTGTATGCATAGATTATAAACGTGTGCATTAAATAATTTGATGCTCCGATAGAGCATCAAGTTATCTTACAATAAGGAACTCCATTTGGAATAAATGAGTTGATATTAATGTTGACCGCGTTTCGCGACGGATTTATACTACATTTATGCTTTTTTAAAATAATGATTCATATCTTACGTTAATTTTACATCAGTTCGATAATTAACACAAACTATATATATTACTCCTATACGATTTAAATTTTAGACTTGATTTTTTCATTTTCGAAATTATAAAATCATAATAATGGATATTTAAAACTAATTTTAATAAATATTACTCGTGCATATGATTAAAACTTTTAAATATATATTAAACACAAATTTTTAAATAGATAATTGTGAAAAACGATAATGTTACAAAAGCAAAGAGCAAAGCCATAAACATATTAAAAGAAGAGGCACTTACATACATTCTAAAAAAAAAATATCAATATTTACATATTTACCCAAACTTTGCTTCAATAGCATTGTACATCCGGGGATGTATGTAAATTCCTCTTATAAAAGAAACAGAAATTGAAACATTTTTTTGATAATGTAACGCTCGAACTAGGAAATAACACAATCACTAATCCCATTGGCGACAAACCACCGGACTAACATAGCATTTGATACAAGTTTTGCAACTACAGAGTATTATTATGTCGATTAACAGTGATCAAAATTCTTGGCTCAACATCAAAACGACACCTTGGACTACACCAATATCACACAGAAATTCACTACCCACAAATTCATCTGCTCAAGCATCAAGTTATGTGGGTTATGTTATGCCAATAAAGCCTAATATCATATACAAAGCCCATATCTAACACACATAATGAAACAAGAGTCATCATCAGTTCATCACACTACAATGTTTCAGCCACGTATAATATAAGAAAACATTTCATAAACAAAGAGTCGGTATTTGGATTACTATTCAGACACGATGTCATACAGGTCAATGTTGAAACAGTCGGTGACGGTGCCTAGCCTAGGAAAGTCATGGATACGGTCACGTAGGTTGTTGTCTTCATCTTCTGTACTAGGAATACGAAGCATTAGCAACGGTCTCACGTCGTCGGTAACATGCATGGGTTCTTTTGTCCAACGTCCTGGTTTTTCTGCTATTCACACCGTTAAAGTTCTTGTATGTTATTTTCTTGGGTTTGTATTCAATGTTTTGTCTTGTTTATTTTCTATCCGGGTAGATATAGGTATGTAGAAAGGCTCGGTATAACCGTAAAAGTAAACGAAAATGCTAAAAATGAAAGCTTGAGCTTTTGTTTAGAACACTAGCTGCCCAAGTCTTTTTGTACCGAGTTGTTTGAAAAAAGCAGTAGTAGCTAGTTTTATTTATTTATTTATTTATTTATTATTTTTTTTGGGACGGTAATTGTGGCTACATGGCCCCTAGCCCAGAAGGCGTAGCGAGCCCACACAACCAGGTTGGGTCTAGCCCAGAAGGCAATGGCACCCTTCCCATTACGCACGCGGGAGGAAACCCCAATCGCCATAGACAAGACTCGAACTTGAGACCTTGCCTAGGAGTAGGGGTGTTCTTCGGTTCGGTTTTCGGTTAATTCGGTTAGTTCAGTTCGGTTAATTCAGTTAAAAGTTAGTTCGGTTCAGTATGGAGGTTTTACCCCTACCTAGGAGGGTAAAACATCCATACCGCTAGACCAGAGGCCCATTGGTAGCAGTAGTAGCTAGTTAATTACTAATTTGGCTCTAGCTGTTGAAAAGCCTTTTTTGTCATAAAAATTAAATTTTAGGATCTCCTTATTATTCTTTTCTAACAAGCACATATTTTTTTAATTTGAAAGTAGAGTCTTGTGAGTTGTGGGTATTAGATAATAAAATATAAACCCTGGGTTGGTTTGTAGTGTCTGGGTTTACTGTCATGAGTCATGACACACAGACAGTGGCTTGGATGGGGTCTCTAGCTGTACCATTAAAAAAGAAGAACAACTTGAAAGTACATTAGATGAAATATAAAAGGAACGTTTGTTTTTACATAATGTAAAACTTTGGTGTGATTAACATTTCTGAATGTATTACAAATTGGTACATATTTTCTCGGAAACTTAACCGGAAATTAGTGACTCTGTTAGGCGAAGGCAATGGGGAAGGAGGAAGGTGAACCATTTCCACGTCAGTCACAAGATAACCAACCAGGAAAAGAACACGTGATGGACCCTATCCCTCAATTCGGCAACCCTCATTACAAAGCCTCTTCCAAACTCCACGTACAATATTTCTAATTCATTTATTTACCAAATTATGTGATTGCAAAAACAAACTCATTTTTTCTTGGTGTAGGGAAAAGTGGCATTGGTGACAGGAGGAGACTCGGGGATTGGAAGGGCAATTTGCTACTGTTTTGCTAAAGAGGGGGCAACTATAGCATTCACTTATGTAAAGGGTGATGAGGACAAAGATGCAGAGGATACATTGAACATCATAAACAACTCCAAAATCAGTCACTCTAGTGAACCAATTGCAATACCTGTTGATCTTGGGTATGAGAAGAACTGTAAGATTGTTATTGACAAGGTTGTTGGGAAATACGGGTGCATTGATGTCTTTGTGAACAATGCTGCTGAACAGCATTATACACACTCATTAGATGAGATCACGGAAGAGAGGCTTGAAAGGGTGTTCTGGACTAACATTTTCTCTCATTTTTTCTTGACAAGGTATGTTTATCATCTATTATTATATAGACTAAGTTCTTTTTCTCATAAGTTATAAGAAAAAGGGTTGATAATGGTAAATCTGTAAAACCACTAAACACTACTTACCATTTTGTCAGAACTTTTCTTCAAAGTGGGCGACCATACATGTGACGGGTGAAAACATGTTTAGTACTGTTGGGTCACTGAAAGTACCCAAGCGTTCCTTAACTAGGATTTGAACATAAAATAACCTAAGTGTTGGATTCCCTTAAACATAATCAAGTCACTGAGTGAACAGTCATTCAGTGAGTCATCTTCAGGATGTTTAGAACAAGCCTAACGAAGAAAGGTTTTCCATTCAGTGAGGCGGACTCTCAGTGAATGGCATCTAAGCCAAAGAAGAAGATGATGGATTCAGTGAGTGATGACAATAGCTCACTGAATCCCCAAGTCTCCTCACCAACTATGAAGACTGAAGAAAGCTACCTGAAGACTGAAGAATAGGCGGGATTGGGAGGGAAAGTTTGAACTGTTCCAATAAAGTGCTTTATCACTTTATAAGTCAAACTTTCCTTATTTGGCTACAATCCAACCTAATCCTAAAAAGGTTAATCTGTCTTCTAACCCAATATGGGTTGCCTTCAACAGTGAACAAGATCTTCTAAAGATTTATCTTTAGAAGTCTTTAATCCATTGGACAATAGTATGTATTATACTTGTGTATAAATAGGATTATAAAGAGGAGAAAAGGTTAAGTTTGTGTAATTAATGCTTAGACATTCACAAACCCTTTTCTCCTCCAAAGAACATACTTGTACTCGGGATAGCTCGATTGTACCTTGGTTGTCACTTAAGCTTAGCTTAAGTTTAGTAAGGAGAAACATACCATACTTGTCATTTCAATCCCAAGTGTTTATTCCGCAAAACACTTGGGTATAATTCTTTGATTCATTTCTAATAAGAATTAAACGTTGAAAATTACCTTGTGTTTTGATTTACGTTTTTCTCTTATATCTTGTTTTATCAAAGAACTTCATTACATCATTATGCCATAATGCACGGTTAGATTAACTTCATAGTTAACTTAACTGGGTAAAAGGGACCAACAAGTGGTATCAGAGCCAGGTTTATAAAACTTTCTTAAAACCACAGAGTGCTCAAAGTTTTTAAAATCAAGATCCCAAAATGGCCGATAATGATGTACCCCAACTAGTCGATAAAAAAGGAGGAAGCTACTCTGCTACTGCTCCCCGACTTGAAGTTGGTAAATTTAACAAATGGAAGAAGCGAATGTTTTGCTATTTGAACGGGATGGAACCTTATTACATTAAGCTTATTAATGAAGGTCCATATATCCCAAAGACAGCTGAAGGTTTAGTTAAACCTGAAGGTCAGTGGACTATAGATGAGAGGAGGGTGGTCAACCAAGACCAACGTCTAAAATGCATCATTATATCATGTCTTCCTGACGATATAATGGAATCAGTCATAAATTGTCCTACTGCAAAGCAGACTTGGACTGACTTGGTTTATAGCTATGAAGGCCCCTCAGATACCAAGAAAAACATGGTCATGGACCTGAAACTTGAGTACAATACTTTCAGGGCCAAAGACACTGAAAGTCTCTCAGAAACCTATACCCGCTATAAGACCCTCCTAAATGAACTGACCAACGATGGTGTCACCTTGTCTAAGCATGAAATCAATGTTGGCTTTGTCAACAGTCTCCCTGAGAAATGGTTAAACTTCTCTCAGGGTATGAGAAATGCTAATAACCTTCAAAATCTTGAGCTTCCTGAAATCTTTGGAAAGTACCTCTATGAGGATAACTTAATCTCAAGGAGATACCCTGAGACCAAGAAAGCTCAGGAAATGAAAAAGACCCTGACTGCTTTACCCATATCAACTGCTTTCTACTCTAATGGTATTGTGCAGGATTATCAAGAAAACTCAGATGATGAGCCTGATGAAAGAGATAGTGAGGAGTACTTAAATGATTTGCAAAATGAATTTCAACAAAGAGCACTCCTTGCTAACTCTAAACGTTTTATCAAAAGAAACAAAGCTTTCTCTAATGCAAAACCAAATGATAATGTTGAATGTTACAAATGTGGTAAAAGAGGCCATTTTGCTAAAGATTGTTTCTCAAAAACTCTTTCAGAACCATCATACAAGTTTTCAGGAAATCACACCTCAGGAACTGGCAAATTTCAACCCAAAATGTTTCAGTCTCCTCAATATTTTCAAAACCATGCTGAGAAAAGTTCTCAAAAAGACTTTGAAGCAAAGTATAGGAAAGCAAAAGCCAAGCTTGCCCTTCTTGAAGCTGCTCCCTCAAACTCTCAGTCTCCTCAAGTTAGCAAACCTGCTCAAAACAAAAACAAGGGGCTAGTTGCTGAAACTTATGACTGGGATGAGGAAGAAGTGTCCTCAGAAGAAGAAGAAGTTCATGTCAGTGCACTGATGGCACTCTCAGATGACAACAAGCTTGCAGTTGGTAAAAGCAGTGCCAGAAATGGCGAATGGGTCAACATCACCATGAAAAAGGTAAACATCTTACTTTCTATGGATGATGAATGTGATTGGCAGTCCTATTTGAACTATATCAATGTTGATCTTAAGTATGTCGAAGAGCAAAGGCTAAATCTGTTTTCAAAGTTTAACAAACTCACATTTGAATTAAATAAGTGTAGGGATGAACTTCTTGTTTTAAAACAAGCTAAGCTTGAAAATGTTACACTTCAAATTCAAAATACTGAACTTGTCAAACAAAACCATGCTCTTCAAGAAGAACTTAAGAAAGAAAAAGACATCATAGAAAGTTGGACCAAGAAAAACCCTAGAGTCTATGAAACTGTCAGTCTCATCCCTAGTACCAAAAAGAAGGTAATAGGAGAGGATCAACTTCCTGAATCCTCTAAAGAGACTCATAGTCATACAACTTTCTTGCCTGCTGGCACATTCTTTGCAAAAGAGATGAATCCCAAGTCAAAGGACTGGATTGAAAGACCCAGTCCTGAAGGCAATATGCCTAATTTTGACACAGGAAAGATCTTGTTGCCTGAAAGTCAGGCCATTAAGGAGTTACTTGGAGTCACTGACAATGTTAGCAGTACTGATGATGATAGTGAATCTGATTCAATAACCCAAACTCCTTTGCCACCACTCAAAGAGCTTCAGGGGGCTGAACCCTGTTCAACCATAGGACCTCTAGTCTACTCTCAGCATTCTCCCAAGGAGAAAATGGGACTAGGCATAACGATCCTGAAAAACCCCAATACCAAACAAATCAAACAAACTACAACCCCCACTGAAGCTTCTACACCTTCCATCTCTACTGAGATTAACAATGTCAGCACTGAATCCAAAGTTGATCAGTTGACTGAACTTGTTAGGAAGCTGAGTGAAAAGCTGGAATCAAATGATAAAACCTCATCTAAAGATAAGGAACCAGCTTCAGCTTCCTCAAACACCACAAAAACAAAATCCACCAAGAAGCCACTAAAAAGGTGTGAATTGTGCAGTTACACAAACCACACCACTGATAACTGCTACAGAATCCTATTTTGCATGATATGCAAACAAGAAGACCATAGGACTTCTGATCATCTCTCTTTTGTCACATCTTTGAAAAATCAAGCAAACTACAAAGCTCAGGCTCACAAGTATGCTTCAACATCAAAGCAAACCCTAAAACCTAAAGCTGTGCCTCTTAAACCTTGCACACATTGTGGTTTCAATGACCATCACCCAGTTGACTGCCTTATGTATCCTTGTTGTGATATATGTGGAGATCCTTCCCATGATGCTTCAGGACATGATAATGTCATCAAGGCTAGAAGAGGACTGACAACAAATGTCTCCCAGCCATCTGAGTCCTCTTCAAGCTTAAGATGCACAATCTGTGAAAGCAAAGTCCACTCCACTTCTGATCATGAGTCCATGAATAAGTTCAAGAAATCCTTGAGACCCAAACCCACCAAGAAGTGGGTCAATAGAAAGAACTAATTCAGTTTACTATGTGTGCAGAAACACGCCAGGGAGCCTGTGTGGCATCTAGATAGTGGATGCTCGAGAAGCATGACTGGGTGAAGCAGTATCTGCACAAATACATAGAAGAACCAGGACCTAAAGTAGTATTTGGTGATAACTCATCAGCTCCTACTGAAGGTTATGGATCAGTAAACTGCAATGGTATAATTTTCACAAGGATAGATTATGTTAATGGACTTAAATACAACCTCATCAGTGTCAGCCAATTATGTGATGCCAAATACATAGTTCAGTTTGATGATAAGAGAGGAACCATCTTTAATGCTAACAAAGAAGTTGTGTTGATAGCTCCAAGAAGAGATGATGTCTATGTCTTAGACATGTCAACTCTCACTCAGAATGGAACTTGCCTTTTTACAAAAGCAAGTGAAGCAATCAACTGGCTGTGGCACAAAAGACTCTCTCATCTCAACTTCAAACACATCAACAACCTAGCCAAACAAAACAAAGTTCTTGGCTTGCCCTCACTGGCATTTTCCAAAGACAGACCTTGTTCAGCATGTGAAAAGGGAAAACATCATAGGGCCTCATTCAAAACCAAACAAAACTTCTCAATCAAGAGCTGCCTTCACCTTCTTCGTATGGATCTCTTTGGACCTGTCAGTCCAATGTCAATTCATCATGAGAAGTATACCTTGGTCATAGTGGATGAATACTCAAGATACACTTGGGTTTACTTCCTGACCAAGAAAAGCCAGGCAGCTGAGACAATCATGTCCTTTGTCAGGAACATTGAAAACCAAAATGACATCAATGTCAAACAAATCAGGACTGACAATGGGACTGAATTCAAGAATCAGGACCTTGAGAGTTTCTGTGATGGGAAAGGAATTTCCCAAAATTTCTCTTCTCCCTATAGTCCTGAACAAAATGGAGTGGCTGAAAGGAAAAACAGAACACTCATTGAGGCAGCTAGAACAATGTTGAATGGGTCAGCACTGTCTAAACACTTCTGGACTGAAGCAGTCAAAACAGCCTGCTACACTCAAAATAGGTCCACTGTTGTCAAAAGGCACAACAAAACCCCTTATGAGATATTCAAGGGGAGAATCCCTGACATCAGCTATTTTCATGTGTTTGGGTGTCCTGTGTTCATTCATAATCACAAGGATCACCTACGCAAATTTGATGCCAAGGCTGATGATGGATATTTCTTAGGCTACTCACTGGTTTCTAAAGCCTTCAGGGTGTTCAATACTAGAAGACAACAAACTGAGGAAACCTATCATGTCACCTTTGATGAAAGCACTGAAGCCATTCAGCCTTTCAACTCTTCAGTGGAAGAAATTGGATTTGATAATTCTTCAAGATATCCTCCTGATGAATATCATCCTGAAAACAACTCTTCCACACAATATCA
>LBNU01006932.1:14454-38593 GCA_014162995.1 Artemisia annua
ACTACTGCAATCTCAAAGAATCTGTCGAAGAATTTCATGATAATGTCAGGGAACAGAATTCCAGCATTGATCACCACCTGACAACTTTGGTTTCACATATGAACAAGTTTGTTGAATCCTTCAACAAACTCACTCCCAAAGTCGAAAACATTGAAGCCTTGGTCAAAGAAGATCCTGAACTCACCAAGAAGCTTCTTCAGGCTTCGGATATCTTTGTTCAGCAATCAGCAAGCTTTCCTGAATTGGTCACCTTGATGAAATCTTTGGACCTTCAGTCCCTGAATGCTTCAGTCTCCAGCATACAGTCTTCCTTCACCAACCTAAATAAGGATGTGGCTAACTGGGCTCAATCCTCTAGCTTAGTGGCTTGGTCTCTTGGTTCTCGAATGACGGCTATAGAAAGTTCTTAGGCTTCTCTTGAAGAAAAAGTGTCTGTCATCCAACAAGACACTTCAGAGATCAAATCTATGATGTCTGAAATCTTCAAGGCCTTCAAGGAGTCCTCAGCTCCTTCGACTTCAGTGCCCACACCAACTCTTGCTCTCACTGAAGCTCCGGCAACAGTTGAGGGGGAGAATGTCACTGAAGCTCCCATCCCTGAGCCACATGCCACTGAAGTTCCTATCCCTGAGACATCCACCAGTCATCTTGTCACTCAGGTTGCTTCAGAAGAAACTCCTTCTCACACTGAGGGGGAGCGCATACTTCAGGCATCTCCAATCTCATCCTACCAACCTCCTCTCAACAGCCAGCTAGATAAGGGCAAAGGCATCATGACTACAACAGAACCTGAACAAACTAGGAAGCTTGTTCCTGCTTCCAAAGATGTAAGGCCTGAACCTGATGAAAAGATCCCTTATGAAATCAACGGTGTGATTTACTATCTCACTGAAGCTGATATCCAAGCTCATCTGGATAAAGAGGAAAGGATAAGACTGGCAACTGAAGAGGAAAGGATCAGTAAGCAAACTCTCATTGAGATTGTCAATGAAGAAGGAAAATCTCTTGGGCTGAATCCTAAAGATTTGGAGAATAGGGAAGGGGGTGAAAAGTTCAAACAAGCTCAGGATGCTGCCTTGTTGGCCTTGAAGCAAAAGAAGGAGGCTAAACTGAAACGAGTTGCTGAGGTCAAGCAAAAGAACATTGACAGGTATACCTGGATCATGACACAGAGATTGAATCCTGATCCCATCACTGATGTCAAGATTCATCAAAATACCAGCCCTGCTGTTGTCAGTGTCTTCAGAGGTTCAGACAAGCGACACTTTGAAGTTCATGATCCCTTCAAGATTACTGATTTTGGGATCACTGAACTTGACGAGTTGAGACCACTCATTTTGAAGAAGAATAATGTAGTGGTCCCTAAGCTGATGAAATCTCTCAGTACTCGCTATGAGCACTTGGCCAAGAAGCACATTGAACTGGGCATTCCTTCTTTACTTCCACCCTCAGCAGCAGCCATTCAGGGTGCCTCATCTCAGTCCACTCAAAGGAAGAGGAAGAGAGTTGACACTGAACCTGAAATCAAGGTTCCTGGCCTGGATTGTAATAGAGAACTTCCTGAAGGAGTCAACTTTGTGAATAACCATGTCCTTGAACAACCTGAAAGAGGACTGTGCTTCACTGATGAATTTGGCAATCCTTCCTTCCAGAGATGGTCAGACATTGATAATGCTGGGGTAAAGGCTATGCTCATGTACTTCATGATGGCTTCTCCAATCAAGACTGCTGAGAATGCAAGGTTCTGCAAAGACCTGAGAGCCAAGATTGAAGGACATCCTGAGAAGAACTTGCTGAAGTCAAAGAGAACCAAGCTTGAAGCTCTTGGCTACAAGCTCAACATCTAAATCTGCAACACCACCTATCTTTTGTATCTTTTGTCAATTTTAGGAATGTAATAATGATTAATGAAGTAATGATTTTGTTTAATCAGTGTCCTAATATTACTTAGATACGTTCAGTGTGAGAAGAAGACACTTTGCTCACTCACACTGATCCATAGAACACTTAGGCTATTTGTATATCCAAATAGGGGGAGACTGTTGGGTCACTGAAAGTACCCAAGCTTTCCTTAACTAGGATTTGAACATAAAATAACCTAAGTGTTGGATTCCCTTAAACATAATCAAGTCACTGAGTGAACAGTCATTCAGTGAGTCATCTTCAGGATGTTTAGAACAAGCCTAACGAAGAAAGGTTTTCCATTCAGTGAGGCGGACTCTCAGTGAATGGCATCTAAGCCAAAGAAGAAGATGATGGATTCAGTGAGTGATGACAATAGCTCACTGAATCCCCAAGTCTCCTCACCAACTATGAAGACTGAAGAAAGCTACCTGAAGACTGAAGAATAGGCGGGATTGGGAGGGAAAGTTTGAACTGTTCCAATAAAGTGCTTTATCACTTTATAAGTCAAACTTTCCTTATTTGGCTACAATCCAACCTAATCCTAAAAAGGTTAATCTGTCTTCTAACCCAATATGGGTTGCCTTCAACAGTGAACAAGATCTTCTAAAGATTTATCTTTAGAAGTCTTTAATCCATTGGACAATAGTATGTATTATACTTGTGTATAAATAGGATCATAAAGAGGAGAAAAGGTTAAGTTTGTGCAATTAATGCTTAGACATTCACAAACCCTTTTCTCCTCCAAAGAATATACTTGTACTCGAGATAGCTCGATTGTACCTTAGTTGTCACTTAAGCTTAACTTAAGTTTAGTGAGGAGAAACACACCATACTTGTCATTTCAATCCCAAGTGTTTATTCCGCAAAACACTTGGGTATAATTCTTTGATTCATTTCTAATAAGAATTAAACGTTGAAAATTACCTTGTGTTTTGATTTACGTTTTACTCTTATATCTTGTTTTATCAAAGAACCTCATTACATCATTATGCCATAATGCACGGTTAGATTAACTTCATAGTTAACTTAACTGGGTAAAAGGGACCAACAGTAAGGCTTCTCATAGTGGGTCGAAAGTTTTCGGTCGAGCAATGTTCACAACCGATTTGCAAATCGGTTGAGCCCTCTGTGGGCAAATCGGTCGCCGGACACAAAATCACATTCGGTCGAATATACAACCGACTTTGATTGCACACTTTGTGTGAAAAATGTTTTTTTTTCTTTTTTTAAAAAAAAATATATGGGTCATCACTGTGAAGAGAGAGGTGAATATGAGTTGAGGAGAGAGAAAGCTGAGGTGGCAGCCGAAAAGATTATGCAATATGGGTCACCAGTCACCACTGTGCCCAGCCTAACTTGGTATTCCCCAAGTTGAAAACATAAACATAATTCATTTTTAGTCTATACGGAATTTCCAAGCACATTTTGCATCTTAAAATTTCACATGTTACTAGTATATTAACTTCTAGATATTGATGTATTTGCCCCTTCAATAAATCATTGTTCAATACTATTACAGGACTACCCAAAAATGCAATTTTGGTAACCATGTGAACCAGAAATACCAAAGCTGTCATTTTACAATATCAAACCTTGAATTCTATCATTTAGACAATAATATATTTTACCTACAATGGTCTAAATTTGATACTAAAAACGCCCAAAATGATATCACTAGATCTAGGACACCCATCGATCAGTATTACCTTGAATATAATGTAACGTAGATTCCTTAATTAATTCTCTGAATAAAAAATAAACGTATCAACCATATTATCATTGATATTATTTACAAGGTGAAAATACATGTCTACAAATTAAATTAACTACTGGCTTGCAACTCACATATAACAAACAAAAGGGAAAGTTTAATACAAGTTAATCAGCATAGTATTTATTTTCTACTCTATAATCTCAGTCTTCATGCAAGATCTTAACTTGACTTCTGCTGTGTTCTTGTTATTAACATTAAGCACATCACAACATTCACCTCTATTTTCAGCCTATATGATACCCAAAAAAACACATTAGATTTCAATATATAACATTTCATAAATAAGAAAATGCACAAATAAAATGATTAGGGAGTTAATGGACTTACAAAGTCTAACTTTGTTACTGGAGAGTAAACGCGAATTTTCTTGATGTAATCCGCGGAGTGATTTGAAGAACAAGGAGGCAAATTTCGCTGTTTGTAACGAGCATAGGTTGTCATAATTTCAACTGTGTCATTACTATAACTATTACTACTACTGTTATTGTTACGGTTATGGAGTCTTTTTACCGAACGCAAGTAGAAAATATGCGGAGCTTCACATGAATCGTTGGTGATTTCTCGTGCGTTGAACATGTAATCTGGTGGATTTTTCTCTAAACTCCATGGAGTGAATGTCTCAAAAGGTCTTCTAAGAACGCTTCTAGGGGTGAATTGCTCGTAAATATAAGCCGAGTAGCCCCATGCTATTGAAAATGCCCAATCTTTTGGCTTGTGGTAGCAAACGGTTTGTTGGAGTAGGCGTGATTGATCATGTTTGGCAGGCTTCATAAGATGTCGAACGGACTTATGACGGTCCAGTTTTGGGAAAATTGGTAAGGCAATGTCGAGGTGGTGGAGAGAGATCAATGGTGTTTGTGGATGTGCCGATAATAATCCTGATATGTCGTCCACCAAATCAATCTGTAAAATTAGTAAAATAATAACTGAAGTTTATGGTTCCAAAAAACGAAACTCTAAAGAACACTAATCTGAAATAGTTTCGTTAATAACATAAATTCGTCGATGGTATATCCGTATATATATCATTGCAATAGAGTTCGTGTAGGTATGTCAAAGAAGCTGTATATTTCCCATTTGATGTTCAAATATAAGTTACCTGATGAAATCCTTTTTCAGGAGTAAGAGGAACACCAAGATCAGCAATGCATGCACTCAAAATCTGATCACTAACCCAATAAAACGGGTAAACACCAATGCATTGATCAAGATTGGCTACCAAGGCCTCTACTAACGGGTAACTTAATGCAAACCCTGCACCACCAAATGCCATCTCGAACGAAAAATCAAAATTTGACTTGATACATTCGGAGACTCCACCAATATAAAAATATTTGGTATGATCATACCTCCCCAAAAGCTCCACCAAATTATCCAAGAAAAAAATAGTATCATCATCTCCCATAATGTACCATCTGACATCTTTATCTCCCTCCCTGAAAGTTTCCAGGATTGTCCTCACAATCCTGATAACGATAGGGTGTATGTGCCTCGAGTACACCTCAAATTTTGTGGTGTTCTCGGAGACACGATAGGGAGGGAGATAATCTGGCCATGGGAGAATATCTTGGGTTGGCTCTTCATCAAAGAAGATGTAACCTTTGGTGACATTTGGTCGATACCATTCCCGGAAATATGAAATTCGGTCACCCCATGCCTTGACGGAACCCGATACACCAAATACCAAATGTGAGATGTTTGTAGGCAAAGGTGGTGGTGGCGATGACGGTGATGGTGATGAAGGAGGAGCTTTTTCTAATTTCTTGATGGGTAACATGCACTTGTATGAAGATTCAGAATTATGGTACATGAAGAAAATGTATATAAAAAAGATTGCAATAGCGAAAATCTTGCATAGATTTAATCTTGTTGGAATATAATGTAGCTTTTGTGGGTTCATTTCAACAAAAGCTTTCTTCTTTCGTTCTTCAACCTTCGTTCATGTGTCATTAACTTTTTGAGGTTTTTTTTATACAAATGTTTACGATAAAATTTAGGTTTTTAAGTTTGAATTGTATTCCCTATGCATTCAGACAAGGTTTAACTTTCGTCTGGGAACATCAACATCTCTTCTAGCATATTTTGCGGCTAAGTTTTCCTCAACGCCATATATAATACAATATTAATTAATACATGCATATAAATAGAAAATGGCGTAACATATCAAAGATTTTCCTAAAATCTATGAGATGTCCTTAGATAAGTAACAAGACTTTTTAAGCATAAGTTCAAATACGGTTTTGTTGGTGGTCAACTAGCAGAGACGGAGCCATGTAGTGACTTGGGTTGGCCAAGACCCACCCCAACATTCTACTTAGAGGCTATTAGTTCTATAATGTTAAAACTATTTGATCCTTTAAAGGATACATTGGCCCACCCAAATTCTATAAACAAATAAAGCTAATATAAAAATTGAGAGATGATTCGGTGGCATGGAAATATCACACTGTTATAACCTTTCTTTTATTCAAATTCAAAAAGTGCTTATGATTTCATATTATTTTCAATATTCATACTTTGTCTTTCAATATTCATAAAGTTTATATTGTCGCATCTTTGGTCCTTTTTTAAGATTGGAGTTACTTATATCATTCACTTTGGTTCAATAGACTTGAAAATTTAATGTCTATGTGCAACAATTTGTTTGAAGATAGACAAATACTAGTAATATTTATTTTTTTTTGTTATAAGCTTACTCTTGCTTTCTTCTTACTTGTTTCCAATATTGAGTTAGTGTATTCATCTCGCGGAGGATCCATGCGTTCGAAATAGAAAATTAAAACTAAAATATACTCAATAGTCAATTTGATATTCGGCCCACCCACGTGCTAAATCCTGGCTTCGTCCCTGTGGTCAAGCATGAATCTATATTTTCTGCGAAACTAATATATCTTTAAACTTGTAGCTAGCTGGGTAGACAAGTTTGTTGTTAGTTTTTACAAGTTTTACATACTTCGTATCATATTTGAGAGATATTATTGAGATAACATTAAACATACTGAATGCTGAAATACAAATTAGTTTAGACAGAACTTGACATACAGTTCCGACCCGTCAAGTTAGAACATACGCAACCTGAAATGTGTAGATTCGGCCGAATAGTAAGTTGNAAAAAAAAAAAAAAAAAAAAAAAAAAAAAAAAAAAAAAAAAAAAGGAAATTAATAGCGAATATACAAGTAATATATGTTTTATATGTAGCTACAACGCTCATATTTTAAGGGTAGGGATCCTGTAAGAAGTAAATTAAAATAAGAAGTGGTGAGAAGTGACCAAACCCACGCATTTGAGATGCATTGACTTGCATTAGATGCATTTCTATTCATATAGATGCAACATCTTGAGTTTCGAAAGTTAATTTGATGTATAGATGGTGCAAATTGATTTTCATGATTTTGACACGTGCAGAGGAACAAAAAACAAGAGAAATCATGAAATGCATCTAATATGCGTATATGCATCTGATTAAAAGCTAGAAAACACACTATGGTGCGTTATAATGTATCGAATATTATAGGGATGCATCTAATTTAGGTCGGTGCATCTCGGATTTGCGGTTATAGTTCTTCTTATTCCTTCTTATTTTAAGTAATCTTTTTATTTGATCCTAACTCCATATTTTAAAATCAAAGCATCAGTTTTGTTATTAGTCTAAAACAAAGTTAATAACAAAGCATCAATGTTGTTATTAGTCTAAATCAAAGCGTCAGTTGCAAATATTTTTTATGTATCTACCATAACTACAACACTTATATTTTAAAATCAAAGTTAATTAACAACACTTATGTAGATCTGCCGTAAATCAAAGCGTTTGGTGCAAATATTTCTCATATATAAAGTTGTGCTAACTGATTCCAAGTGTATTTTATTTTGTATATAGAAATTGATTAGTTATTATCTTGTACAACATCGTCATCTTTTAATAGATCGTCTATGTCGTCTATTATAACTTTTTTGGACTTTCTCATGCAATCTTGAGTGCATATCAACGCCTCAACCACGGCATAAGACAAGTTAGTCCTATACGGGTCAACAACACGGCTTCCCGTACTAAAAGCCGACTCCGGCCAATGCAACGGTGGTTATTTGGAATACCAAGATATCTAAAAAATAATAAAAACTTTTGAAACAATAATAACGTAAAACATAAGTAATAAAATCATCAATGTATAGTAAATTACCTTTAGCTATTCGAGATACTATTGGAAATCTTAGAGCATTTATTTTCCACCACTCGAGAATGTCAAAATCACCAGTATATCTAATTCGCGGCTCATTTAGGTACCTAGTTCATTCGGTGGAGCCAACGTCTTCCAAATTCAAGAAATCAACCAAGAAGTCATTCCCTCTAATATATGATTTACAAGATTGTTGATTCTTGGTTCTTTTAGATGAGCTTTTTGACACAACCGTATCAAACCTTATTTGAAACAAAACTCCCATTCTTTTCACAATTTCTTTCAACATCTCCCTTACCATGGCATTAAGAGCATCATCGGGTAAAGGACTTTCACTAGACATGTTATACTCCAACATCTTTTTGACCTAATGTGAAACAAGATGTTGTTTCACAATTTCTTTCAACATCTCCCTTACCATGGCATTAAGAGCATCATCGGGTAAAGGACTTTCACTAGACATGTTATACTCCAACATCTTTTTGACCTCATGTGAAACAAGATGTTGTTTCATAGTCGGGTCCAATATTATGGCAAAATACATATAATCATCAAGCTCATCAAATTTCCCTCAATACTTGTTATATTTCTTAACCATATCACCAACCATGTAACAAAAATCGGGTTTATTCGTCCAATAACGAAGATGTTTGTCTATATCTAAAATTTCTCTATAAAGCAGATGCGCTAAGGGCTTTGAAGAGGAGGAAATTAGTTCGGTTTTAACTTTGAATTTTTCTAGAAATTCAACAATGCCTTCACACACACCAAAATTCAAATAGTTCGGCACTCTCTCAAGATCACGATAATAACAATCATCTTCAAGTTCATACTTAAAAAACACTTCCCTTAACGGGCATTCAACCTTTAACATATCATGCTTGGAATTCCATCTAGTAGGACATTCACCACACAAAAACCTATTTGATCCAAGGTTAGCTTCTTCGATGCAACTTTTTAACTTATTTATCCTTTATAATGAATACCTAATATATGTAACCGCATCTGCTACACAATCCACATGATAATTCTTTTCCTTTAAACCTTCTTTAACAATAAGATTAAGAATGTGAGTCATGCATCTAATATGAAAATCCTTCCCATCATCATATATTTTAGCATTATGCAACTTTTTAATCAAATGATCTAGTGCCTTATCATTACTTGGTGCATTGCCTACCGTCACAGTCATCACATTTTTAATCCCCCAACCAACAATACATTTAAGTAAATCATTACTAACGTCCTCAGCTTTATGACTATCAATAGGTCTAAAGTTTATATTCCGTTTGTGCATACTCCATTTGTCGTCAATAAAATGCGTCGTGACTACGATATAGTTTGTTTTCTTACAACTACTTGTCCATGTATCGGTAGTCAAGTGAACGGTATTGGTTGGCTTTGTTAGATAAGCTAACAACTTGCCTCTTTCATCTAGGTAATACTTTGAAATATCCCTAGATAACTTATGTCTAAATGGAAACACAAATTTTCCATTACAAGCATTAGTATACTCAACAAAAAGCTCATGGTCAACAAACTTGAAAGGTATGTCACCAACAACAAACATGTTAATCGATGCTTTTTTTATCCTACTTTCATCATGTTTCCAAGTTTGTAAACTACTAGTACCTTCACTACTAGGATTTGTTTTTAAAACTCTAAATGTGTTTGTTGTTTAACTTGGTTTTTGGGGACATATTCGGGATTAGAAGGACAACGATAATGTTTATGAAAACCGGAAGTACAATTGGGATCGCTGGCCGCTAGAGTCTTATTGTAAAACTTGCAAAATGCCCTTCTTAACCCAAATAAGTTGAAAAAAGGGTGCCTTTCAAAAGGTATCGGGAAAACTTGCACAATTACCGAGACTATGACTAATGGTTACGAGTAACTTATACCTTTCAAAAATGGTAGTCCCGACACCGTATCATTTATGAAAGGTACCGTTGTGCAAGTTTTGCAATAATAAGGGCTAGAGTCTTATTGCAAAACTTGCACAACGCAGTTCTTAACCCATCAATCGTCTAAACATATACTCCTCAACACCTCTTGATATCTAAAGTCTTCTCATGCTTCAACACATGTTCAAATATGTTTGTTATGTTGCATTATCATCAAAAGATCTAACAAACCATTGAGAATGTTTAAAATATATTTAGGGTAATTAAACATTTACAATTTCAATCATTCTATTTCGAACCTCATTTTACATATCATACAAGGTATGAACAGGATTTTACAAACTAGCCTAATGATCGAAGTTGCATTTATTTCATATACATTGCATCAAAATATTTTTATCATCTTGTAAAATCTCTTACATCATTTCGTAAATTGCATACTAAACACTTGCACCATTTTTTTATTAAAAAAGAATCGTCTTTAAATGATTTATAAAAGTGAATTTGATAACTAGCGAGAATCTTCCAGGTTGAGAATGGATTCAAACTTGATCTTGCATGAAAAATGAAGTTGCTGATTTTACAGCAATCTAATACCAAAGAGGAAAGCATTCAAATGTGTTCATGCATTAAACTTTTCATAATCTATTTTAAACAAATTAAATTTGTTAATTAAACATACTTTATAAAATTAACAAATGCTAAAAATGTTTATTTTATTTGTGGATTAAATTCAAATTTGAAGTCACCTAATTTACATAAACCTTCCCATTAAGGAAAAACATATTTTGTTTTGGTAATGAGACCAAATCACTCTGTTTATTTGATTAAATAAACTTTCATAAAGACTTACAAATTCAAACATTATTGGTTAGTCAAAAACAAAAAATGCCCTGATGGACCTTTTTCAGAGGACGGATCCCTCAGAGGATCCGTGGATCCGTGGTAGTTATGACTTGTCCTATTTTGCCTAGTTAAGCCATCATTTGGTCCACATTCAAACTAAGGGTCCGCTTGGTTCAAAGTGGGGAAAGGGAAAGGGAAATGGAATGCAAAGGAATGAGTGAGGTGGGTAATCAATCCCTTACCCCCTTAATTTATTTTATAATGGTTGATTACCCACTACGGGGTAATCAATCCCTTTGCACTCCCCCACCAAGCAAAAACAAATGAGTAAGGTGGGCCCTTTTGAATACCTTACCCATTCCCCACCCCTTAACGCCCCCACCAACTAAGCAGCCCCCTAAGCTTTTGGAGTGTAAATTAACGCATTCTCAAGTTTCAAAACACTCTTTAACCCTTGATCAAAATGCGCTTCTACTCGGCATTTGTTGAAGCAATTATACTCAGCTTGAAGATCATCAAAACAAGCTTATGTTCTTGTCTTCAATCATACACCAAAGCCACTTGTATATGAAGATCCACCACAATAAGATTAGAACTCTTGTCGTCTTCATCATTGAAAGCTTCTTATAAAGAGAATATCATTTATATCAAGCTTAAAGTTTGTTTACATTAGTCATTCATATTCATTACACAACCATGTCTTGGATCATGATTACACAACACCATGTATCACCACCGTATAACACCTTGTATCACTATTATATTCCAACTAGAAGTTAGCTAGGTTATTTGTTTATGCTATAAAACATAAGGGATATAGGTTTAGAGTGTTTAGGCCTTGAAAGGTAATAGGTTATTTATGCTTTGGTCATATAACATAACGGGTTTAGTTGTACCCGAAGAAGAACTCGATATCTATCTTAGTATGTAAACAATGTAAGCGACGTTATAAGGTTTTCTCCAGTGAGAAAGGAGCTTGTTGACTTAGTGAAGTAACTCTCGAGTCGGGAACGTGGGGAGTGGAGTAAGGCGAAGAGGAGCTTCGTCCTTAAGCGGAAAAAATCATCATGTCCATTTGATCTATTTTTTTACTTATTGTTTTGTGTTTATATTTGCATTGTGTTTATATTTGCATTGTGTTGATATGTTTTATTTCATACTTTCTATTATCATTATTGTCGTAGGATTATTATTGTCACTTATCATATTGCATCACACTTGATCGATTATTGATACAAAAGATTTAAGTTCTTAAGAGAACGTATTCACCCTTACTACATTTCCACAAGCCTTTGGTTAGACTATATGAAATATAGTACGGAGTACTAGTTAATTAGCGAAGATAAATGATGTGAACCATAGTTCAATTATCAATACCGAATTAAGAGTTTGTTTGCGTAAATGTTATATGATATATGCATGATATGATATATGTGTTGGCGATGATGTGAATTCTATTATTTAACCAGAAATTAGGATTTCAGATACATATGTATGTGATATATGGCTTTGGAACTTGGATGTTTTGTTACTACAATTATATATGATATATTTGTTTTGGGATAACTATATATATATGCATATCTAGTCTATACAAGAAAAATAAAAACGTGCGTTTTATCGATCTCAACAAAGTTGTGTGTGATCAACAAAGTTGTATGTGATCAAAGTCTTGGTTGGTAGTGTTGAGTGTCGTTAAGTTCTTGCTAAAAGATGAATTGAACTGTGTACTTTTATCTGTATCGATAACATTTCTCAGTCTATTTCTAAGCTAACTTAAGAGATACTTGATTCTTTGAAGCTACGTACCATAAAAGGAAAATCTTGTGCTTGACCTTTGTATTTTAGTAGTATGAAATAGTTTATGCATCGACATATTATCAAACTTGTTTGTGTTATGTGTGATTCATTAGGCTATAAAGGAAGATAAGTTGCGTATAAAATACGGGTTAAGTTTATTTGGAAGAAACTTTTTTTGGACTATATGTAATATGCTCTTTAATGCAGTATAGAGCATTTGATTGAACAAACAAAATGTAATAAATGTTAGGTTCTTTAACAATGTTATAGGCTCAACCAAAGACGACGCCATTTTTTAAGTAAGTTGAATACACATGGTGCTTGAACACAGTTGAAATCAAGATTCTGATTGCATCAATTTATATAAAAAGTTGAGGTTTTAATTTGTGATTTTGGACTTTTGATTTGGCATTATACAACATTACATTCATTGGGATCTTCGGGTAAAGCTTTGTTTTTAACCCGACCCGCCCAGCTCCATTACAACATTTGGTATTTTTTGCACCGACCCGCACTATTCATGATAACTCACCATCCCTGCCTTTGTTTGAGATCCGATTGGTGTAACTCCGGGCATAAACCCGTCGCCGATTTGATCCGACCAAAACGGTTACTACAGTTGCCTGTGAGGGAGGCAACAGTAACGCTAATTTTTTAATGGTTTTGTGGTTCTCCTTGCGCCAGATATTAGAAGCAGTAATTCTACCATTTACATCCACATATCCTTTTTGCCTTATTGCTTTAGATCATCAAAAGTTAGGTGGCTTGGTTATTTGGTGATCAAAAAAGGCTGTGAGCAAATCTAATCTTGGTCTGAATTTTTTCCTTTTTTTTTATTTTTTTTATTTATTTTATTATTATTATTTTTTTTTTGTGTTTTTTAATGCTATTTTTAACTTTCTCATGTTAGGTTTAGGGTTTGCCTTCATTGAATTCTTATAACTGTTGTTGATAATACCCCAAATTGTTAATTGGGCTTGCATGGGTCGGGTTTGCCTTCATTAGGTTTCGTGATTTTTATATTTTTCTGTTTTATACTTTATAATATGATGATGAATTGTAGGTAAATGATCTGACTTTCACAGCTTTTGGTTTTGTTGACAGGTGAGTATTGGGGAAGTAGATTGGTGAAGATGGTGATGAGTACAGTTAAGTTTTACTGTTATTTTTTCTTTCAGTTCACTTAAGTTGTGTTTGGGATTGTTCATATTTACTTATTATACTTATAAATAAGCCTTTTTAAGCTAGATAGGAAATAGTGCCTGCATTTGTTTTTTTTAGAAGCTAATCATCAGGGGAAAAAAACCAATCAGGAATAGGTGTAATTTTTTTGCGTTTGTTAAAATTGTTTGTGGTCATTGTTAGACTTATATTAGGCAGGCTCTTTGAATGAGACATCGTTTTTCTAAGAACCTTGCCTTTGTTTGAGATCCGATTGGTATAATTCCGGGCATAAACCCGTCGCCGATTTGATCCGACCAAAACGGTTACTACAGTTGCCTGTGAGGGAGGCAACAATAACGCTAATTTTTTAATGGTTTTGTGGTTCTCCTTGCGCCAGATGTTAGAAGCAGTAATTATACCATTTACATCCACATATCCTTTTTGCCTTATTGCTTTAGATCATCAAAAGTTAGGTGGCTTGGTTACTTGGTGATCAAAAAAGGCTGTGAGCAAATCTAATCTTTGTCAAATTTTCCTTTTTTTTGTGTGTGTGTGTGTGTGTTTTTAATGCTATTTTTAACTTTCTCATGTTAGGTTTAGGGTTTTCCTTCATTAAATTCTTATAACTGTTGTTGATAATACCCCAAATTGTTAATTGGGCTTGCATGGGTCGGGTTTGCCTTCATTAGGTTTCGTGATTTTTATATTTTTCTGTTTTATACTTTATAATATGATGATGAATTGTAGGTAAATGATCTGACTTTCACAGCTTTTGGTTTTGTTGACAGGTGAGTATTGGGGAAGTAATTGGTGAAGATGGTGATGAGTACAGTTAAGTTTTACTGTTATTTTTTCTTTCAGTTCACTTAAGTTGTGTTTGGGATTGTTTATATTTACTTATTATACTTATAAATAAGCCTTTTTAAGCTAGATAGGAAATAGTGTCTGCATTTGTTTTTTTAGAAGCTAATCATCAGGGGGGAAAAAACCAATCAGGAATAGGTGTAATTTTTTTGAGTTTGTTAAAATTGTTTGTGGTCATTGTTAAACTTATATTAGGCAGGCTCTTTGAATGAGACATCGTTTTTCTAAAATAAATTTATGCTCTTTAGTACGTTTAACTATTGGTTATCATTTTGTGGTAGGAAATCTTGGCGAGGTAACCACGCATCGATTGTGGTTGCAACCATGGTGTCGGTGTTGCGTCAATGCTTGCAGTCGTGTTGGCCTGCTGTTCTTAGCCTGGTTTGTTACAATTGTAACATAAAAGAGATTCGCAAAAGTGTCTCACTGATTTGTGTTAACTACTATTGCGGTTTCTTTTGGATGTAGGTCATGTTAATGAAATTGTTAGAGGCCTGAGAGCAGCCGTATTTTGGCCGACCGTTTACACTAACAAAGCTATAGCGGCTGTTCCGGCTTTGTGAAATCGGTTATTGATGAATGCCCTGAGAGCAGCCGTATTTTGGCGGGGTGTTTACACTAACGCAGCCATAGCGGTTGTTCCGGGTTTGTGATGGTTACTGCTATTGTAAGTATGACTTAGGTTTTTAAGAAATTTTTTATGGCTGTGATGATTGTTGTAATTTCGGCGAGATGTTCTGACCCTAATTTGGCGAGGTAATGAACGGATGGCATAGCATATATATTACCTGCTCTGCAACCGTACTTTGCAGCCATGGCGGAGTTGGGATACTTCTATGACCTGACCAACATATACATAACTCGTAATTTCAGTTCATTTTCAAAACCTCGACAATTTACTATTCATAAGTTACTATTCATCATTTACTATTCACCGATCACTATTCATCATTTCACTATTCATCTTTTTCGGAGTCAGTTTGAGACTTTGAGAAGTTCTCAAAGATTTTGCTATTCACATGACACTATTCATTCCCGAAGGGAAATCACTATTCATGATTACCGTTCATCATTACGTAATCTGAGTTTACGGGTATTCAAATTCGCGTAACCAGTTTGGTTTAGCTGCGAATTCATGCATCATCAGTAAGGATTCATCTTATAGACTAGCGTAGTCTACATATCATCAGTAACATTATCAGCATGTTAGGTCATGCACGGATATGCATTATTTCAATTTACGTATGTTCAATTATTCAATAAACGTTACCACTCAGTTTTACTACTAACACTATACCAGATACTCCCGACTATGATCTTAACATATTTTTATACTCATTATAATGATATAAAAATTATATTATTAATTTAACCGGTGTTTTCAAATCAACTGCTACATTTTTTGTTAGGAGCTTATGACTCTGTCGGTTTGAGTTATTTCAACCCGATAATTATTCTAACACCCGATTCTTGCAAGGAATATGATTTCATAATTTTTACAAGTTCATCATATTTTATTTCACCTCGTCACGATTTATTTCTAGTTAACTCGGTACCCGATAACACCCAATACACAACTTAAACTAAACTAATACTTGCACCATGGGACAAGATCATTAAATGGTACACAAATTCCTCCCACCTTTCCCCTAATTCACGCCACCCCATTTCCATGAATCTTCAATTTGATCATTTAATTACCATTCTACCATTATACTAGATATTTACTTCATTTTTCAAGTAAACTTTACCAAATTTACACATACATCATTTTACAAGTAAAAATTGAAAAGCAAACTCTCTCATGGTCCTTGTGGTTTGGCTGATCTAAGAAGAAGAAGAAGAAACCAATGTTTTTCAAGAATCAAGTATCTAAACAAGTATTAGTATTAATCTAGTTAAGGTTTTGAAATAAAAACCTCAAGATTATTAAGTTTCTTGCTCAAAAATTCATCATCATCCCAAGTAAGTTACTAATCATTTTTCTACTCTTTCAAACTATTACTTGATGTATTTTTATGAGCTAGTAACAAAACATGCAAGTATGTTATGATCCATACCACTTTATTTGATTTTTACTACATATAATAAGTTTTTGATTTTCCTATGATTATTCCCATGAAACCCACCAAGGTTGGTGATGTTTAGGACCCCATGACACCCTAAGAAGGTGTATGGTAGATTAAGAGTGGTTTTGAGGTTGATTGGAATGGATTGAAACAAGTGGTAAACTAGAAAATCACATTTTTGACACTATTAGAAAGTTGCTGTCAATTTTTGTAAAATACGGAAAGATCAGGGGTTCCTGGGTAATTTTGGACTAAAGATTCAGAAAATATTTTCAAAAACGAAGCTATGGGCGAAAGAACGAGTAAAAACGAGCTTATAACGAAGGAGATATGATTTTTCAAAGTTTAACGACGAAAAACTATTTTCTGAAAATATGCGTGCTGTTGCACGAATTTCAACGGACAAAATAAGGCGTTAGACGTAATCTATAGGAGCCGACCTACTGAAATTACGCTAGCATATATTAATACGATTCCGGGGATATAAAGAACGTAGAAAACGAGCTCATAACGACCAAGATATACACGTTTGAAACCCGACGAACTCTATTTATTTTGACAGCTTCTAATAGCAAAATAATTCTAAGTCTAAAACAATTTTTGTAATACGTCATGTTGAGAGCCATTTTTCTCATTGATCGAGACCCGTACGGACAAAAGTTAAATGACACGACTTCTAGACATTGTTGCAAGGTTTTCAAAAACGCCAAGCTTATGTTTTAACACTTAACGTACAATATTTCGCGACTAGTTTTGCGGGGCCATTTTGGTCATATTTTCAAGTAATGAAAATGTTAACCTACGCCGAAAACATTATATTTGCCGATAGAACACCAAACAAGGATCGTGGAGTACCGTTTCAACATATTTACATGAAAAGTGTTTATTAACTTAACGAGACGTCAAAAATATATTTTTCGACGATAAACATTATTTTCAAATTTCACGAGTGGTATCGATAACATACGTATTTGCATGTGTAGCATCATTTCACTTCTTACATTAGAACCTATCATTCATATTAGGTTGCGGTTAGAGATTGTGCCTCATTTCGTGTGTTCACTTTTATCTTCGTAGCTATCGCACCAGGTGAGTTCATGCCCCCTATTTTAACTTGTTTTATAACTGTTTTGGGGGAGAATACATGCTCGTTTTACATGAATGCAATACTTGTTTTACTTGAACATGCTACTTGCTTACTTAAACTCCAATTGCCTTACTCAAATGTTTGTGGTTTACTCAAATGCTTTATGTGTTTACATGTTACATACTTCATTATTTTCCCATTGACACTAGTGTTCAAAAACGTAATACTGTGGTTTCCCCACTTGGCTGTGATGTCAAACGTATTGTGGTTTCCCCACTTGGCTGTGATGTCAAACATATTGTGGTTTCCCCACTTGACTGTGATGTCAAACGTAGTATTGTGGTTTTCCCACTTGGCTGTGATGTCAAACGTAGTATTGTGGTTTCCCCACTTGACTGTGATGTCAAACGTAGTATTGTGGTTTCCCCACTTGACTGTGATGTCAAACGTAGTATTGTGGTTTCCCCACTTGACTGTGATGTCAAACGTAGTATTGTGGTTTCCCCACTTGACTGTGATGTCAAACGTAGTATTGTGGTTTCCCCACTTGACTGTGATGTCAAACGTAGTATTGTGGTTTCCCCACTTGACTGTGATGTCAAACGTAGTATTGTGGTTTCCCCACTTGACTGTGATGTCAAACGCCATATTGTGGTTTCCCCACTTGACTGTGATGTCAAACGTAGTATTGTGGTTTTCCCACTTGGCTGTGATGTCAAACGTAGTATTGTGGTTTCCCCACTTGGCTGTGATGTCAAACGTAATATTGTGGTTTCCCCACTTGGCTGTGATGTCAAACATATTGTGGTTTCCCCACTTGACTGTGATGTCAAACGTAGTATTGTGGTTTCCCCACTTGACTGTGATGTCAAACGTAGTATTGTGGTTTCCCCACTTGACTGTGATGTCAAACGTAGTATTGTGGTTTCCCCACTTGACTGTGATGTCAAACGTAGTATTGTGGTTTCCCCACTTGACTGTGATGTCAAACGTAGTATTGTGGTTTCCCCACTTGACTGTGATGTCAAACGTAGTATTGTGGTTTCCCCACTTGACTGTGATGTCAAACGTAGTATTGTGGTTTCCCCACTTGACTGTGATGTCAAACGTAGTATTGTGGTTTCCCCACTTGACTGTGATGTCAAACGTAGTATTGTGGTTTCCCCACTTGACTGTGATGTCAAACGTAGTATTGTGGTTTCCCCACTTGGCTGTGATGTCAAACGTAGTATTATGGCTTCCGCTTCATTGTCATCATTGTTTATATGACCTCATTGTCATAATTGTTTATATGGCCGTATTGCCAAAAATTGTATATTTAACGGTATTGCTACACTTACCTTTGAATCTTGGTACAAATGTTACTTTCATTTACATAAACCAAATCATAAATGGGCAGTGGGTTGTAAACACACAGGTTGCAAGTCTTGTATGGCCGGGACTTGGAACTGGGTGGATTTACAATGCCTTTGCTGGGAAATCTTCATTCAAATGCTTTACATTACATTCTTTTTCACTAAACTCTATGAACTCACCAACCTCGTGTTGACGCTTTAGCATGTATTTTCAGGTATTAAGCAATGGCACACTACTGGAAGCTTTTGGCAGGGCATGGCATGGTCATAGAAGACTCTGATATTCATATGGGGACCGGTTTAAACTATTTTAAGGGCCTAATTCCGCACTACTTTTAATAATGTAAATTCAACACTTTTGTTAAACGATTTATTCTAAATGAATGAGATGAAAACCGTTCTTTGCACTTGTGTTGTGATACCAATTGAGTTGCACCCCAGCGACATGTAAGCTTCCGCTGGACCCGATTTTAGGGGTGTGACAATATCTGAGCCTAATCTTTTATTGCACCACATTTTCGGGGAACACCTACAACGATAACAGGTTTAGGGTTGGCGTTCTATTTTCTGTTGCATTGTTGTCGTTCATGGTTACTGCTATTGTAGGTATGACTGTAGGTTTTCACACAATGAAATTATTGAACCGTAAACCTAATACTAATTTATTCATGGTTACTGCTATTGTAGGTATGAGTGTAGGACTAGCGGCGGGTTGTAGCAGTTTACATGGGGATGATGGGCGTGCACGTTCGACAGCTTGAGGTTATTTGACTATTGGTTATTATGTATTGTAAATGTTCTACTGTAATTTTTTAAATGCTGTTTGGTTTCCCCTGTTTTCGTTCACTATTTTAACTGCCTACCAAAATAGCTAATCTCTGAATTGTGATGCACAAAGTAAATGACAAGTTAAGAAAATTGGAGCGTCAGAATTTTGGTAAGGCGGATCCATTGTTCTGGATCATTGACAGTTGCTGCAAATTCAGTTCCGCCTTAAATTTGATTATTGTCACGTATGGTTATATTGTTAGTTATCAATATGAATAAGTAGATTATTTAATGTACTGTTTAGTGTTGGCGATAAACTTGCAAATTAATAGAATCAGGTTTACCGTGTGAAATGAAACGTAGGGGCAGATATGTTGTTTATCATTTATGTTTAGATTGCTGAGCTAAATAATAGATAATAGTTTGAGTTAATTTCATTTACTGACGATATCGAAATGTGTATGATGATGAATGAGATAGCTGACATGTTTAAAATGATTTTGCTGGGTGTTTGTTTAATGTTAGTTTTGGGCTTATGAGGGTTTAGCCTATGTTTCATATGCCCGTATTTCCAACTCATTTTGAAACTTAAGCCTTATATAAGCTTATTGTGGTGAAGTAACCTTATATAAGCTCATAGGTTTCAAAATAATCCAATTAAATGAGCTTATGAAACATAACCTTATTGTGGTGAAGTAACCTTGGTAATTTAGCAATAGCTTTTATTTTTAATTCAGGCTGCGGTGGATGAAGAATATGACTGCGATGTGAATCTCTTAGGTGAGGAGACTGAGGAGGAAAAGAAAGCTTCTGAAGAACGTGCAGCATTGAAGGCATCTGGAATGAAAAAAGAATGTAAGCTCAGTTTCATTTTATCGCTGTAAAAGGGTCCACAAGACATATACATGTTACTTCATTGCAAATCATAGTAATTAGATTGGTCTTTCAAGATTATAATTACCGTCTTTTGTTTAAACTAATAGCACAAATATGAAAAAGCCATATAATCTTTGATTGTCTTAAAACTTAAGCATATTAGTTTTTAGGAGAGGTGAATTGGGTGGGGCGGGCAGGTTGGGTTGGTTCAAAACACTAATAAATGCGGATTAGTTAAGGACCTAAAGGTGAGCGAAAAAGATATGCAACTCTTTGATAGGCTCGGATAACTTAGGTTGCTCCTTGGACGCCAAGTTCTGCAATGAATGAATGTTCACTACCTATGATCACCATTATGTACCTTTTTATAATTTTTAGGAATGGATTAATTTGGATAATTACAGTAACTATAATTTAAATTGCGTGCTGCTGATGCTGAGAATAAATCTTCCATAAATTGGTTTAGTGGAAAAAAAATCATTTTGTGATAAAAAGTTTGAAGCATTAGTGACATCTGAGTGTAGTGAACCTGCTGCAGGTAAGCCTGTGAAACTGGGAACCATGATTCCTTCTGGGAGGCGGTATAAATCAACCGCTTCTAATTTCAATACACCCGATGTACCTGTACAAAAGTACACATATAAAGATAGCAAACAAAGATTAAAGTTATCTCCATATTTCCTTTGTAATTGTAATGCTTTAATTTGGAACTTTTATTGACCGCTATTAACATTCTGATAAATGACTTGAAGAAAAGATATTACATTGCTTTAAGATATGAAGTAAAAGCATAAAACATACTTGAGTGGTTTTCACATCCATTATTCTTAGTTATGAACTGAGCATTATGATTATTCTCAAATGGTATGGTTTTGGTAGATTGCATATGGTTAGTTTCATTGGAACTACCTAATTCTATTCCAATAGTTGACTTGATGTTTTTGTTTAACTTTGACGTGGTTAACAACACTGTATCTAACTTCGACCCAAAAAACCAAATGGATAGATGAAGATATGAACAAACATAATACAAAGTTAGAAATTTACCCAAGATAAGGAATAGGGGTGTGGTATTATTATAATTGACATAAGTTTATATGGTTGATTAACAGACAACATTGGCACATATTATGTTAGATATAATTCTATACATGTTATTACTATGTATCCCCTTGCATAGGTTTGACCATATGTCGAGAAAATAGTGTTTGAAAAATCTAATTAGTCTTTCATGTGGTCATGCAGATTATGATAGTAGCGGGTCTGAAAGGAATCATGGATGTTTTGCAAATGATATTAAGCATCAAGGAGGGCAAGAAAGATCTATTTTTTGTATGAAAGCGCCCATCTTTCGATGTTCAGATTGCAGAAACACAAATGCCTAAACAGTATTAGCACAACACATTAGCATTAAGAAATGAAAAACTTTGTATTCAAACTTCCCGCCGCGAAGCGCGGTTTTCCCACCTCGTTTTGGCTACAGAAAAGGCTGTTTCCAAATTTTGAAAGACCTAAAGTGTTTTCTAACAAGGGCCTTCATAACTGAGAGTGATAAAAGAAAGAAAGCCATTAACCATGTTTGTGGGCAGAATAAAATCAAAATTATTTGTGGGCTATCAATTATTTGGTCGAACTATATGTACCTAGTGAAGCCCGCTGAGCTAATGTTCGTGCGTGGGGAAATAATGGGTTCGCAGAATTCGGATTTCATCCACAAAAATTAAAAATCAAAACTGAACTGAATTTGCTAAAATCGAACGAAACCGAATTAAATATTTGGTTTTCGGTTCGGTTATTGTTTTAACAAAGTTAAAACCGAACCGAACCAAAAACCAAATTCACATAAATATATAATTTTTTTTTTCTATATTTATATTAAAAAATATATTAAAACTCTTTCACTGTATAAATATAATATTTATAAGTTTGAAAATTTGTGCATGCAAAAAACTATATAATTAAATATATATAAGAGATTAAAAATATGAAATTCAGGTTTTTTGGGTTGGTTTTTGGTTATTTGGTTCAGCTTTCTGGTTGTCCGGTTTGGTTTTGGGTTCGGTTTAACACAATTTGAATTTGTTTCGGTTTGGTTTTTTGTTTTACCCATGAAAATTTTTTAACCGAACTTACCAAACTGAATAAATCGAACACCCCGATAACCGAAACACCCCTAATTAATAATAACATATATTGTTGGCTTGTTGATATCATTTTTAGCAAAAATAAATAAATAATAATAATTTGTTGGCTTGTTGCTACCATCTTTAGCATAAAAAAAATATAATATATAAATAAATAAAAATAAAAAACAAAAAAATCTTAAAGGCTAATATAATACTTCCTAGGGCCAAGCACAATGCATCGCGAATCAAACTGCACGGACAAAGCGGACCGAGCCAGCCAAATTTAACACTATCTAATGTGGTCTTCAGTCCATTTTTTTCCATATATTCGGTGTTGTTCGCTTCGGTTTTACGCACAACCCGATAATAATATGCGTCGATGAAATTTTACACACAACTTGCTAATATGCTTTGATGAACTAGAGCAGACTAACATACCGGGCTAAACACATCCTGTCTAGCCCTTGGTGTGGTGTTTTGTGCAACTCGTTTTTGGTCCGATACACAATTTTATTAGAGTTGAATTATTCCACATTCATCCAATGGGATCTCACATTTACTCGTTAACATTAAAATAACACTATAATTAAAAGAGTTGTATTCCACATGTGATTTTGAAAATAACAAATTAACTGTGATTTTACGAATCAAATGTGATTTTTTTTGGTGAAAATTTCAATACTCATAAAAACTTGAAAAAAAAAAGTTCGGTGAAAATATATAGAAGTGTCTCTTTATAAAAACTTGACTTAGTTATCGTCGCGATTATATGATTTATTTTGCTTAATGATTAACGATTTGTTAGATATTTTTTTCTTTTTTTTAAATGATAGTGGATTTTTTAATCTGATGAAAAAAATAAATAGCTAGAATTTGTTCATTTAATTTTTAAACAATTTGTAATATATATCGAATTTTCTCTTGACCCCAAAAGCTAACTATTACTTTAGACCAACGAAAAACGCTAAAAACTGAAAATTTAACAAGCAAACGCTTAAACCCGTACCTCCAAACTAACTATTACTCATAATCGCTTGTGTAGGACCTTGAATACAACTTATTTCACAACTTATCTAGCTTATTCTAGAGAGAGAGTAGAGAGAGAGAGAGTGGAGAACATCATGTAAAAGATATGAACTATGTGTTTATTCAAATGATGAAGCTCAACCTTCAAATGAAGGTATACAATGCTTAATATAGCTAGGAAGTCTTGGCCTTTCAACTTATACATATTTGGCCCTTCGACTTCTTTCTTATTGAACTAATTGACTTATAACTCTTGAAACGCTTTCTAACGCAACCTATTACATGATTTAAGACTTTAATGACCGACACTTTAATTTATAAAAATACAAAGCTAACAATCTCCCCCTAAGTGTTGGTCATTGAAGGTTGCGTGACGTCTTCATCTTTGTTTTTAAACTT
>LBNU01006932.1:41951-65055 GCA_014162995.1 Artemisia annua
AAAAAATGGCTACTCGGGCTACTTAGTGGCTGCAAAAAGCTTGTAAAAAAAATTGATAAAATTAAAATAAAAATACTAGCAACTACACAAGCAACCCAGTAAGCAATAAACCAAATTTCAGAGCAAAAGAGCTTAAAATGAAGATTTTAAAATTCAAAAACAACTGGCTGTTGGGACTCTTTTTTGACAGCAAAAAGTAAAAAAAAATGGGTAAAAAAAAGCAAGTTTGACTAAGGGAAGTTCAACTACAGGTATTGCACACTTATATTATCCTATTTGGAGCTAGTACCAAGCAACAAAAACATTAAAAGAAGCTTAAATACTAATCTATCCTACTAACTTATACAAAACAGTTAACAATACAATTTTTAGGAAAAACAACTTAGCCACTTTAAGACTACTTGAAAATGAAAAATTTTACTTCTAAACTACAACTAATGTTGATTTGAAGCTGTTTCAAATTGAAATTTGGGTCAAAAACATGTTTTTAGCAAAAACCATACCTTGTGCCAAACACCCTTTTAGGAGTGACTGTTGGATTTTTAAAACTAAGAACAGGTTTTTAAGGCCAAAACTCGTAAGGAAATGATGTTTTTAGCTATAACTAATCTAAATAAGCACTAGTGAACTGGAAATAAGCAGTGAAATAAGCTAATAAGCTAAAAGGTAAATTTTGCAAAGTAATGAAAGGAAACTTGAAATTGTATTAAACTGAATTTTTAAAAAGTACATAAGCTTGAAATGACTTAAAAACTTAAACTAATTTAAACTAAGCTACTAACTAAACCATTTCTACTCCTACTACCTACTGCCCCAAAATGGGCTACAAATGACTATATTTATACTACTGATAAGTGCAGGGGTTTGCTCTTTTCTTTTTGTCTTCTTCCTGGTGTGCTTGTTGTGTGAGTAGAAACAACTTGGGGCTTCAATTTGTGCTTCTTTGCTTCTTTCTCAACCATGGATTGAGACTTGGTCACCAATCTCTAATTCACAGCCGTGGGATCAATTTTGATGTCCATATGTGAGCCTTGGATTGCCAAGGTGGAGGGGGAAGAGCAAAGGCATGTGATTTAGCCTTGGACTGATTTGGGGATGAGCTGGAAGGTGGGGTTACAGGGAGAGTTTGGCTTGTTCTGTTTTAGGCGCCAAAGGGATTGTATAGAACAGGGGTTTGACTGGGTTTTGGATCAAAAGGGGTAAAGGTTAGTTTAGTGGACATGGGGTCAGTGGGTTGTAGGTTTGGACTTGGGTTAATTTGGTGTGTGGTGATGGGCTGAAGTGATTAAGGGTATATAAGAGTTTAAGTTTTAGTTTAGTAGTTTTAGGATTAGGTTTAGTACTTTAGTAATGAATTCAGCAAAGATGTTTTGGTAAAAATTAATTTTCGTAAGGTTTGTTCTTTTTTTTTTTTTTTTTTTTTTTTTTTTTTTTTTTTAATAATAATAATAATAATAAAGATAATAATATTTTAATAAAATAAGGTAAATACTTGATAAAGGTTTTGTTCAAAAAAATTTGTTTATGGAGTTATTTGGAAATGAAATTTGGATTTTTGAAAACGGTTTTAGGGGGAAAAAGATTTTGAAAATGATTTTTGCATTTAAGTTTCGGGGTTTAGGGTGATAAGGGGATTTTGGTGTCGGGTGAGGGATAAATGGGTAGTTAGGGTTTGGTGTGTGTTTCCATGCTCCCCCNAAAGTTAATACTAAAAATGATTAAGATTACAAATTTAAACTAGAAAATTGCAAAATTAATTTCTAAACCTTTAAAATAACTTAAAAGAAATGTAAAAATTGAAAATAAATATTTTTGTCTTTTTGTGGGTTTAATACTAATTAATTACTAATTATATTAATTAAACTAATTTAACTAATTTAAATTACTATTAATACCAAAAATGACTTAGAAAATTATGAAATATTTTATAAAACTAATTAACTAATACAGGAGCCTTAAAAAATTATAAAAAGTTTATAAAAACTATTATTACACTATTTTATTAATTATTTACTTAATTACTAATTAAAAACTATTTAAACTAATTTAATTTAGAATAATAGAAAATGAACAGTAATAATTATGAAAATATTTTCTAAAAATACTAAATGAATTATAAAACCTAGGAAAAATATAAAAAAGTACTAGTGATTAAAATTAAACAGTAGGTGATTTTATTTTTGGTTTTTTAATTAAAACTAATTTAATTATTATTAATTATTATAAATACTAAATTAACATATAAAAATCTAAGGAAATTATTATAAATACTACAAGATGTCAGGAAATTATTAAAAATATAAAAATGAAAATTGCTTTTTGAAAAAGCTGAACAATAAGCCAAATGGCTTAAATAGAAGCTATCACTTTTTTAAAAGTGATTATTTTTTGAATTTTTTTGACAGATGTTCTAATACTGAAAATGAGCAACTTTTATGAAAACACTTTTTACAAAACTCAAAATTAAGCACTTTGCACCCCTTAATAGCTTAACAGATTGTATTTTGGATTTTTAATAATGCAGAAGCTATTCAAAAGCTACACAGTGCATACAAGCTACAAATTATGATGCAAACAACTTAAGTGAACTGAAATTAAGCTAAATCAACAAGAATATTACACTGGATAAGCCAATAATCACAAATAAGCACTTATGCAAAATCACATATCCAAACAGGCCATATAAGGCTAATTCAAGCTTCTGTGGGGCCCACAAATAAGCTCAGAGATCCAAAATGAAGCTTGGACCAACAAGCTCACCTGGCAAGCTTTCAAATAAGCTAAAAATTAAAGCTTAACTCCTACAAATAAGCTCTGTGTGAGCTTATGAAATTTGCTAAAAAACCAAGTATACACTGACCACTCAGTGTATACTGCCAAATGGGACAAACAAAAGGCTAAGTGCAGACCTATTAAACAAACTTAGAAATGCAAAACAAGACTTGAACTTTAAAGTTGAGCTTATGGGCTTTCCAAAAAGCCAAGATTCATACAATGGGACCCACTAATAAGCTCTGTGTGAGCTTATGAAGATGGATAAAAATCTGTGCACAGGGGAGGAAAAATCTCACCCAGGCAACTTTGAGACCAAATTTTGATGAGCAAATGAGATCCAAACCCTAATTTTCTTTTTGGAAAATGAAAATAAGCAACTAAATAACCAAGAAACACAATTAGTTTGGATTTCCAATCTGTATTGAACCCTATGGATCACAAAGAAAATCTGTCCATTTTGACAGTTTGGACTTTTTGACTTTTTTAGAAAGATGCACAAGTTTGACTAAAATGGATTTTGATTTGATCCTATTGACTGATTATGATCTAATGGACTATGATTAGACTAATTTTAACAACCTTAACTACTTATGAAGAGTTTTGATGAAAACTTGAACTTAAATTCTTAACGGATGAGCAAATGAGGTGAGATTAAAAGGAATTTTAACTTTAAAAAAAGACACACTGGTTTTTATGGTTTGTATGACCTACTAGACCTAATGTGATACAATGCAA
This sequence comes from Artemisia annua, assembly GCA_014162995.1. Taxonomy (NCBI): domain Eukaryota; kingdom Viridiplantae; phylum Streptophyta; class Magnoliopsida; order Asterales; family Asteraceae; genus Artemisia; species Artemisia annua. The sequence continues at coordinate 45,462 of LBNU01006932.1, forward strand.
CAGTAAACAACAACAATAGCAACTTAAAACACAAAGATAAGGCTAATCCAAACAAACCTTAAAAACTGTGATGAAGAGATTTTCAAAGGTAATGCTTATTTTAGACCATAAAACTGAGACACAAGCACATATATTGCTATAATAAGCTAAAATAAACACTTAAGCACCAAAAATAACAAAAAATAACCAAGGATTACTAGAATGCTATAATGGCAGTGAAATGGCAAATATGATCACAAATGGATTCTAGCAAACAAGGACCTAATATTCATATATATTCTGACTAAGCAACCTTAAATAAGCATGAAAGCACAAAGATAAGCAGTAATAAGCAAAGGTACAGTAAAATGAAAAATGAGATTTTTTTGCTTACAATTTGCACTCCAGCTAAACACCAAGAACAAGGACCAATAAAACACTTCCTAACACTCCCCATGGAGTTCTAACCCATGGCCATCCATTACATACCATGCTCCAGCTATCATCATCTTCAACCTGCAATTTTTTATTTTTCTTTGATTTATCTGAATTTTTTTGTATTTTGAGATTATGATACTACACTGAATTTTAAGGTATCTAATAGCTTTTAGAAGCTATCTAGGAGCTTATATGATCTATTTGAGTCCTTATTATCAACTAATAATAACTACACAATACAAAAGAGATTTTGAGAAAAACTTGCATAAACAGAATTATCAAAGGAAACTTTAATTCATTGATTGAGAAAGGTTCAAAATACACTGAGATCACTAAAGTTACAATTCAAAAGCTAAAACATACACTAGAATTTGAAAAACTAATAATTCGACACTAATTTGACACTAATAAACTACACAGTCTTCTCTCTTCATCTCTTTCCTTTTATACTTGAGAATTAGGGTTTCCCTTGGTCTTCTGAACAAATCCCATCATAAACCTGAGCCATTGGATGATAAAAATTCAATCTTGACCGTTAACTAATTTTGGCGCCAAAAATATTATAATGCAATTGGGACCTGTGGGGAGTGGTGGCATTAATTGTGGTTGTTTTGTTAGCTGCAATTGGGGGGGAAAGTGAGTGGATTGGGCGGTGAAGCTGGTGGGATGGTGAAGTGATGGATTTGCAGGCACAAGTGGGGAAAAAGAAAGGGGAGATGTGGGAACGGGGGTGTTTGATTTGTTATAACTGGTGGGGTGTTTGGGCTGGTGAAGGGTTTATGGGCCAGAGAAAGGAAATGGGCCAAAGGTAAAAAGGGGGTTTTGTGTTTTGGACTTGGACTGGATAAGGGTTTATGGGGTTGGGGTTTATAATAAAAGTGGGCTCGTTTGGTTTGTAAATTCCACGAGGACTAATGTTGTAATTTCTAAAAACATGGAGGACCTGAATTGACAAGTACCCAAACTTGCAAAAAGGGTTATTCTTGCCAAGTGATGAATAGTATGAGGAGTTGTTGACTTTTCCACATTTCTGAATATCCAGGGACTAAAACTGCCAAGTCTTCAAAGTACAGGGACCAAACTTGTAATTTCACCAAATTTCACACCCAAGGACCATTTGTGATAACTTTTACTTTCCAAGGACCGTAAAAGACTTTTTCATCCAAAAATATTTGCTCAGGGGCCATTTCTGCCAAATTTGAAACTTGAAGGACCATTTGTGTAATTTTTGCAAACTTGCCACCAAAGGACTAAATATGATTATTTGTGATTTAAAAAGGACCTTTGGTGACTTCTTATTCAAAATTAATGCATAGGGACTAGATTTGACAAGTTTTGAAAGTTGAGGGACTGAAACTGCCAATTGTGCAAACTTTGTTTGTTTTTCATTTGTTTTCAAACATTTTGCATCTAAAACATATAAAACACAACCCTGGGATATTTTCAGTATTTTGATGCATATTTGGGTGTTTTGGATGTTTTGGCAGTTCAGATGATACAAAAATGATGAGTATTTACATACTCATCAGGATACATGCTTTAAATCGAATACAAGCCTTTTTCTTTGGTTGTTGCACGAGTAAACTATCTGCCATCACTACATAACCAAATTCATGAATCTAATCACTTGCGAGTGAACGCGAATATAATTGATAGCTCTATTGGAGTTTGACAACTCCCGTTGGTACTACCTCTTACTAGAGGGTACCAATAAGTATTATATTTGAACCATCTAAAGGATTAACTTTGGCAAGTTATCCTTTCCCGTCCTATCATGGTTGGTCTGCAATGCCCCATGATTTGGACTGTTAACATGTGGTTCATGAGCTTAGTGCAACATACCCTCTATCTCTAAACTTTTCCACACATAGGGTTTAAGCTAAACCCTGTGGAACTTGTATTCACACAATATCTACTTAAACCTATGACTCTTACTCAACCTTAGTGTTGACTTTTAAGCATGTTATCCTAGGTAATTGAGCCCTTTAGGAACCCTGGCACGGAGAAGAACTGGACATGAGGATGTCCATAATAGTTATCATTCATCGGTTTCTGCTTTAAAACGTATCTTAGGGACCTCTCTTTTGGTAAAAGTATATCTTTTACTGTAAAAAATCTGATGAATAAATGAATGATAACACCTTTTTCAAAAATGTCTCTTTTCGAGTCGTTTTCTATTATCTTGTCTTTGTTTCCATGAAGTAATACCCCAACTCTAAATCCGGTGTGATCTATGAAAAATAGGGGTGTTACAGGTTGCCTAGCAAATCATTAGAAGATGATTTGAAGTTGATTCACACAGACAATGATGTGCATACAATGTTGGAACTAGGTGGTCGGAATGGTTTCGTAGATTTGTTTGTTGCTCACAAAACACAGATGTTATCTGTTTATTATTTAAAAAACATTGATTTAGAGGCTGAAGGTGGGGAGGTTATCGGATGGGTAGAAGAAGATGCCAGCTTGCGTTGCTCTAGTACTTCAACTCCATTTAGGACTAGATATAATAGGGAGAGAAGTGTAAACTTGAAAAGAAAGGTTGTGGGTGATGCAGATCCTGAATTCGGGAAGAATAAAAAGGTGGAAGAGGTCTGTGGATAAGGGAAAAGGACTCATGGGATGAGGATTTTAACAGGAAAAAACCTATTTTGCCAAGGCCAGGTGGTATTGTCATTAGAGAGAGTGGTTCTATGAAGAAGACATCAGGTGTTGGTTTAGTAAATGTGAGAGCTATGGGTGCGGGTTTTTTGAGACCAAGGAGTGATGTTAAAATCACTAATTGCGTGTTGGGTGCCTGGGTCTAAGGGCACCAAGATCAATGGGAAACAAAGTGGTGTTATTTTGACTAGGTGAGTCTAATGAATTGTTTAGCAAATTTTTTTGATACATTGCATTGCATATTATACTAACCTCATTACATTACATATTTTGATTGTGCGGGTATAGTTGATCACTTGTTGGTTTATCAAGTAGAAGCTTTTGAAGTTTGAGAAATGGGTTCATCTTTTGGAATTATGTAATGTGTAGAAACAAAAACAGTTTTAATTTGGTTGTATATTACGTATTTAATTTGACTAATGTAACTTGAACTATATTACCTCTGTTTCGGATACACCAAAGGGTGTGTAGAGGTATTGTGATGGGTTCATCTTTTTGGTACATGCCGAACGATATTATGTAACTTGAAGTATTACGTTGGGTTAAATGTTTAGTAATGCTTCACTCCTATCAATACTCTGCTATTGCATCCAATTTCTTATGCATAATATGTTTGTGTTTGTTTTGTGTTTGTGTTATATGCTTCGATTAATAGCATTTACAAGTTTGTGTTTGTGTATTATGGTTAGAATTATGTCATTTTCATGTTTGTGTTTGTGATACGAATTGAACACTGTATATCAAGAAAATCGGGATCAAACGACCCCTTCCATTCATGAACCATACATTTACAAGCTTACGATAGGGGAAACCACAACCCCAATCTACATCTACATTCAACAGGGGCACCAAAAAGAACAAAAGAAACCACAAGTGCCCAACCCCCTACTACCTACATTCATCATAAACGACAAAACAAACCATCGCAGCCTCTAGCAACCAACCCCTTCACATGTACGTTTGCCTCACAACAAACTCAATCTTGGAAACAATTATGTCGTCAGTTTACCTAGCATCCTCATCAACCCTCTCATCTTTCGCATATCAGCTGTCTGAATCCTCCTAAGCTTGTTCACATTGGACCTTGCAACTCTCGAACCCCTTAAGTTTGGGAGCTCAACAATCAGGTCCCCCTAATACCGATCACACTAGAAAGCTTTTGGCACCTACTCATCAATTCTTGTGCATGATGAATGTCTTCCTCAACCTCTCACTAGTAATGGGATAGCATCATTTCCGATATGACAAATGAGTTACAGGCAATCACTAGATCAAGACAGCGAGACATGTTACTAGTTAAGGGAATGATAATTTTTTGGTTAAGGGTGTGTGTGTTTCTATTTGTGTGTGTGTAACGACTGAAGACTTTTGACAATTTAATATGCAAACATGAAAACTACCTTTGCAAATTTGAGGTCATGTCACATTTATACCAAAAGTTTGGCGGCAAAATGAACAATGAAATGACGATAATACCCTCAATGACGTGGCACTTAACGAGAAAAATAACGAAAGTTAGCAAAAAGTAGCTCTCGGTGGCTGTATTGCAAAAAAACGAAACATTAATGTCGTTTTTGCAATACTTTTGTCTCGGTGTATTTCTTGCACATTTGGACTACTTTAGGGACTAAATTTGCAATTTACCCTTTAATCTTCTTATTGTAAGCATATTACGAGTAAAGTTTGACTTGACATCATTTAATTACATAAAACCCGTTATATTTTAAAAGAATTCGTTATAACATCTTCTCAGTCAAACTTTTCCTTCTTTTTTAATCATACACTCATTTTCAATCCTTTAACTCATGCCTACAAAAACAACCACCATTTAAACACCACTTTTCAATTGATTTCTTCATTAATTAAAAAAATGAAATCAACAATCATCTTCATTTAAAAAAGAGTAAATTACACCATTCATCCTTATGGTTTGCGTTGACTGCAGCTGTTAGTCCCTTGACCAAAAAAATTGCAACGTTTGACCTTAAGTGGCAAATGTTATGCGCCGTCTGTCCCTCAGTCTAACGACGTTAACTAACTTCCATTATATGGTAACAGGTGATACCCACCTAAGGGTGTTTTGGTCCTTTGCACCTCCTCCTTTTGACTTCATCTTCTTTATTTATTTATTATCTTTTATCTTCAAATCATCATCACCTACCACCTATATATTTACCTTCTTATTTCTTCTTCTTTTGTCTTTTATCTTTATATTCATCAATCACCATCAACCATCGATCAAAATACACTTCTTTCTTTTTCATCGTATGTATCTTCATCCTCCTTTTTTCACTTATTTTTTTTCTTTTTGTCTTTATTTCGATCCATTTAACTAAAACTTCAAAAGCTAAAAATCCTTAAACCCATTTCAAAATCTCATAAACTAAAAACCTTCAAATCTTGAGTTATATTCATATACTTTTTTTTATTTTACAGAACCTTCAAATCTTCATAAATAAAACTAATAACATACTTTTTTTTATCGCAAAACATTCATTTTTTTAACCTATAATGGGTGGATCTTGGTATCTTTTGTTTCCGGTTAAGAAAAAAAATGATTTTAAAATTTTAACTAGTTTGTATGAGATGGTGGTGGGTATATGATTTTTTTTTGAAGAATGTGGGTATATGATTTTGAATGATGATAAAGTTGGTAGGTTTGTGGATTAAATGTGTGTTTATTTTGAGGAAAATGATGGGTTTATGGTTGTAGAAGATGATGTAGTCAAACATTAATGGTGATGAAGATGATGAGGGATTTTTGTTGTTGCCATTGATTCACATGGATTTATATGCATATAAGCTACTGATGGAATATTTTTTTTATGATATTCATGAAAAGTTGTTTAAATAAGTGAGGATAAAACAAGTTATAAGTGTGGGATTGTTTCTAGAGAGAAGCAGAAATGGAAGAGAGAGAAGCAGAAAAGCAAAAATAGAAGATTTAGTCAGATGGTTTTAAATGTTAGTGTTATGGTTTTAAATTCGGGAATGGTTTCCATCGTGGTTTGAATTTGTTGCAATCTAAATTTGGTCGTGGTTAAGTTTTATGATTCGGGTGGGCCTGTGAAAATGGATACCTATTTTAAATTGGTGGTTTTTGTTTTTGATTTATCAAGAGTTTTTTTTTTTTTTTTTTTTTTGAAAGGAGTATGAGGATTTTTGTTTTTATGAGGTTTTAATTATTGTTAATGGATGGTTGTAATGGGGAATATGATAAATAATGAGGATGATAGTGGTGGTGGCGGTGCCAACGGCGGACCTACATGGTGGGTGGCAGCTGATATGGGTGGTGGCGATGGCGAAGGAGCGGTGGGTTTCTAATATATGAATAAAGTTATTAACCATGGTGACAACATCAAGTACATAAAATCACACTTATTTAACCATCGACCATAAGTTTGATGACATGATAGAATTGCCTAAGTCAATGCCTAAAGGAATAAATGAGAAGGATTTAGCCAAACATAGGTACCATGAACAAAAAGACCTAGTTTTTAAGAACATGAACTTTGAGCCTAATCAGGATTTTGAGATGGTTATAGTTGAATTACCTAGGTGCATGCTGGGGTTAGGTTCTATGAAAATACGTGATAGGCATATAGGTGATCAAGATACGATGGAGGATGAGGTGGAAAATCCATACTCACAAAGTATCCCACAAGGCCTACCATCATTTAAGGAATACACACCGCTTGTGACTTACCTGGAAGAAGTAGAAGAGACTATAGAAATCCCGATTGATATAAACTTTTGGACCAAACACAACTAGAGGAAATAAGTTTGAATACTTGTAGTCATAACATTTCTTTTAGTTCTGGGAAAATTCCTAATTTTGATAAATCGGAGTCTCAACCAAAATCGTTACCCAATTTCCTATCCTTATATAAATCTAGGAGATGAAAATGTCCTCGACAGACCCATCAAACCATATAGTCCGGATAGTTTAGGATGAAGGTAGTAGATACTTTGACAAATCATACAACACCTTCACCTCATGTGGCATATTTTCACCATAAGGGTGTGTATCGCTACTATCACCCACAGTTAATCTTAAGTGTATGGAAAACCTCCTCTTTATCCGTTAAATAAGGGTCGAGTCAGGCTCGCGACTCGAATAAAAACAAGCACTTCGTGGGAGGCAACTCATGTTTACATGTTTATTTGTTTGTTTATTTTTATTTAGTTTGTATTTCATATATATGTTTTATTATAATTGTTAATTTTTCATGCTTCGAATAATTCGCGAAAATGATTTATTTTGTTATGAATGTCTACTTTCTAAAAAAAACAATGAAACTTTAAATATTGTATAAAAAGTTACGTTTATTTTATATGTGATTTCTCATGCAAGTTTTAACAACGAAAAAAAAAGATGAAAAATGTGGAAAAGAACTTTTTTTTTTGTTTGTCGAAAGTATATCAAAGTGTTCTTCTGCAGAAAGATAATTAAATGCTTGTCGCGATTGTGTAATTTTTTTCGCTTGACGATTAGCAGTTTAAGAGATATTAATTCTTGAACAAAAATGAAGAAAATGGTTCGTTATCTAATTCTTGAACAAAAATCGAAGACTTTTCTAAATCATAGAGTTTCCATGTTTGAATCCCGCAACAAAGTGCTGGCATGCAGTAGTTTCTTGTAATCTATCTATCTTGAGTTACTAGAATCTCGCAACAAAGTGATTGGTACGCCTAATTTCATGCATAACAATTAGATTACAACATTTGGAATAATCAAAGGCTATCATAAAAAGAAAGAAATACCATACTTCACTTGTTATATGTTAAATGGATTAGCCATAACATTAGTTATGTCATTTAAGCATGTCAATCATTTTCCTTATCATTTTACCATCTATGATGAGTTAAAATTTTAATAAATAGTTTGACTTAATTTTCAACTAGTTATCAGTTCAGCTATTTGAAATAGAACAAATTTATTTTCTTGATTATTATTTTGTTTTTTTAACAAGTTTAAGCAATATTTCCTCAGATGCTTATGTTATGTAGTTTATAATTCTTTTGTATTTGAGCAAAAGCATAAATAGAAAGAATTAACCACTAGGCTAGGAGAGTTGCCCGGAACTCAAGAGTCCGAGAGTCTCGGCTCACTTCAGTTGGTGCCCCACTAGGCCAGGAGAGTTGCCCGGATCTATTCCTTGTGGGGTGGACAATGGCTGGTGCCAAAAGGCACTCGGGGTCAGGGTGTCCCCAAAGAATGAATCATATATTCCATATGGAGCTTATTCTTAACGAAGACTTTGTCAACTACAATAAATAAATTATCAACAATAAAATAAATAAAATAAAATAGGGTAAACTGTAAAAATGGTCATGAAACTATCACGAAATCGTAAAAATGGGACCGAGTCATAAAGGCATGCAAAAATGACACTAACGTTACGTAAAAGTGCAAAAAAGCCACCGAGAGCCAATTTCCGTTAGTTTCCTCGTTAAGTGTCATGTCACTGAGGGTAGTATCGTCATTTACTCCTTTTCCCCCAAATAACCTCAATTGCCAGTGTTTTGTTTTACAAATTTAGTCCTTTAAAGCAATAGTTTATATACGTGTCTCAATTTCTTCCAAGGAGAACATTAATTTCACAAGTAAAGATCTTGAGAATGGTTAAGCTTTGGAAAAATCGTGCACGCAGTACCCCGATACCTGATTTAGGAGTCCTGTATGGTAAGCATACTCTGTTCCATTTTCATGTTTTCCATTTAAAGTTGTTATTGTTATTTGAAGTTAGTGATTTTTTGTATGTGTTGCACAGCGTTGAATGAAAAAATGTTTACTTTGCAAATCCATCACAATGGTGAATTTACCTCAACACCAGGAAGAAGATATCTCTTTGGAGATACAGATTGGTTTGACGGAGTTCACTGTGACGTTTTCTCCATGGACTTATTGGGCGAAATGTTAGAGGATTTAGGTTACACGGATCGTACCCTTCTGTTTACTCATTTTAGGATACCTGATGAGTCACTGGATGATGGTTTGCTACCACTAAAGTCTGAGGAAGATGTGAGGAGACTTGTGGAGTATGTTCCTATATTTACACAATTGGAGTTGTATATTGAAACCGGTGTTCCAGTGGTAGAGTGTGAGAAGATGGAGCGAATGATGACTAAGGGCAAGGGTGTGGTGATAGAAGAAATTGTGGATCATGATGTGAATGATGATGTTGGAAAGGATGTTGATGGTGAGACTGGAAACACTGGGAAACTACTATTGTTAGAGTAGCATAAAGAGTGGCATAAGACAAGCTAACCTGAGAAGGCTGGACCTCTTTATGATACTGATTCTGACAATGGCTTCCCATCAATATTTTGTGCTGAAAAAATGATTGCAAATCATTCAAAGAGGCTGAGCGATGAGTTTCAATTCACGAGGTTATTGAAAGAGATTGACCAAGAGTTTATGGTGGAGGATTCAAGTGAGGATTCCCTAGAGTCCACAGATGTGCTTGATTTTCATGATGCGTATTATGATGACACAAGTGATGGTTGCACTATTAGTGGAAAGGAAGGAGATCTTCACACTTGGATTAGTGATGAAGAGGTGGATCAAGGAAAAGATGTTGACTGAACTGATGATCCAGACCATTTAGTTGATGTTCCTGAACTTGAAGAGATGTATGTGATTGAAGAGCCTCAAGAGCCTCAAGAGATTAGTGACATGTTTGCTGAAATTGATCAAGCATTGGATGAACTTGATGACGTAGTTGCAGCTGAAGAAGGAACAGAGATATATGCTATTTTTGCTGAACCAATTAGTTTCAGTTTGGTTCCACTTGTGGTCGTTGGTGAAGAAACGTTTGCAATTTTGGATGTTTATGGTGTTGATGGTGATGATGGTGAACAAAGAGTTTGTGATGAGGATGTGATTCTAGATGAGCAGTGTGCTGAAGTAGTTGGAGATGGTGAACAAAGAGTTTGTGATGGTGCTGTGATACCAGATGATCAGTGTGCTGTGGTAGTTGGAGATGAGGGATGTATATCAGTTGTTGAAGGAGATATGATTAAGGACAAAGTGGTTGCTAAACAAGGAGATGAGCCAGATGAAGTGCTTGAAAAAAATGGAGTTGGGCAAGATGGACTGCTTGCAGAGGAAAAGTTTGAAGACCAAGGAAGATCAATCAAGAGGAGAAGACTGATGGCTGACAAGAAACTCAAGGATGATGCTAAATAATGTTTATGCTTTTATGTTTAGGTCAATAATCTGTTATGCTTCTGCTATGGTGTTGTAGTGGAAGATTATAACAATATGTACTTGTTCTAAAGTTTATCTACCAGTTATGTAATATTTACTAGGGTCAATGGTTGCATAACCATTTATCTAATCTAATGAAAGCCAAAAAACTAGGCAATTTTGAGATGTGTATGTTGGTAACCCAAGCGTTTAGCATTTATTACCCAAACACGCCTAAAACACATTTCCATATGTAATTACCCCGCCTATTTATATGATATAACCCAAGTAACTTCCTCATTCATCCATTAACAAAAATACTAAAATAGAAGTTGTAGCAAAAGGTGTAAGAATGTCTCGATTTGTGCTTCTTGAGGAACTAGCGGCGGCTGCTAACTCAACTGAGTTGTCATACCAAATGACTATTTATTTTGATAGGGAGATACATCGGGATATGAAGTATGCGAAAGATCTGACAAAGGCATATCAAGAGTTGCTTGATATTGTTAATCAAAGGAACAAGTACATGGCTGAAATGGAACTTGTGTGTCCCTCGGTGCAGATGTTCATGTGTTTGGATTATTTTAAGAAGCTTCAAAAGTCCGAAGTTAGCGAGCTTTTGAAATTGAAGAAGAAGATTGCCAAAGCGAAGCTGAAGGTTTTTAACAAGCGCGCATTTGTTAAAGGACTTTAGAAGTATGTGATTGGGTCATTGGTGTTAGTGCAAACGTTACGACGTTTTATCTATACAATGTCTTCATGTTTTAATGATGATAAACGGGTAACTTGTAATACATAACGTAAAGTGCACAAGTTACTAGTTCCCACTTCAACATCTCTCGACATCACTTCAGGTATGTACAAGCACACTTTACCAACTTTGTTAAGTGATCAAAGAAAATATTTTTGTCCTTAAACCTTACATTTTATAAATGTGACAAAATATTTTTTTACAAAAATAAACTAGACAAATTATTTCTGTATTTGTAAAGAGATGTTTAATTAAATAAATTTGAAATTTAAATTTCAAATTGTCCAAACGTCCATTTTTCCCGCCCAAATCAGATAAAATTTCACCAGGTAACATTTCACCACAAAAGGACAAAAACTGTCGGGAAGGTCCCTTAAATAGGTGACGGTCCCTTATTGATAAGGAACCGTGCAAGGTTTAAGGGACCGTCCCTCCCATCTCGTGTTGGCTATAAATACTGACCCATTTTCATCAGAAAAACTAATCCTCTTTAAAATTTCCTGGTCTTTCCTTTTCATTCTTTGATCACTATAACTCTTTGGTATGTGTTTATAAGTGATCACGTCATCCACAACATCATGTGCAAGAGAAGAACACTCGAAGTCGTCAAGAATCAAAGTGTTATTGAGTCCACACACCAACATAACTAGTGTTATGATTTTCTTTTTCCTCTACCTCATGGGTAAGAGAAGAACTCTCGACATAGATAAAGATTCGAGATGTTATAGGTGTCCACACACAAACGTAACAAGTGTTACGGTGATAGGTTCTGTAAATATTGTCATTGTATCCGACTTGTGTGTGAGTCGAGGATGGGGATTATATGTGTGAACTTGGATGGTGATGTAGATCCAAGAAGTCTTGTAACTAGAATAGGTCATGTAATTGTTGTATGGTGTGTGGTGTCCTAGTGTGTAAGTTAGGACTTAGTTGAGTTGGTGTGTGAAGGCTTGGATCGGGTGATGATCTAAGTATGTCTCTTGTGAAGGCTTGGATTGGGTGAAGATCAAAGTGTGTCTTAGTGTGAAGATTCAAGTGAACGGGAGTGCTCGTTCGTGTGAACTTGGATCGTGTGTCGATCTAAGTGGGACAAGAGTGCTTGTTCGTGTGGCCACGTGGGCCTTGGTGTAGATTGGTTCTAGCTAGGATTAGGACTCGAAATTCCGCTTAGTGTCGTTAAATCACCGTGTCCGGTTTGCGTTTTCTCTTCCTTACTCTTTACTTTCCATACTTGCATTACATTTATGTTTGTGTGGCTTGGTGTGCACATGCTTGTGATATCAACTAGCAAACTTAGAAACACAAAACATAAGAAAACTTAATCAGACATAATAGATATGCCCACTAGTGGCGGTCCTTTATATAGGGACGGTCTCCAAACATTTAAGGGACCGTCGATGTATTTCTGGGACCGTCCACAGTATAATCTGAATTGGCTAAAGACGTTTAAACCTCATGTTATTTATGTGATTGCGTGACTTATATGTTTGTTGTGAGTGACTTAACCACTATTCATATTTAGTCACACTTGATCGTGAATTTGATACGAAACATTTTAAGTTTTAAAGAGTAACGTATTCACCCCCCCTACATTTCTACAATTGGTATCAGAGCCTCGTCGCTCTAGTTTTCAAAACAAATGGTTTTTAAAATAGAGTACGGTCCACGTATCAAATTTCTCATTAAGAGGGATTAAATATGAAAAGTGTTTAGTTGCTAAACGTGTGCTTTGTTGTTTAATTCGTATTAGTTTTGTGGGTTAAATGCACTTCGCATACTTGCTTGAAGGAAATGAATTTTTACACGAAAAATGTGTTTTTACTTACTGGTGGCGGTCCTTTATCTTTGGGCGGTCCTTTATCACTAAGGGACCATCGGGTATTTAAGGGATCTCCACCAGAATAGTGTCAAAATTTGAAAATTCATATATAATCAACCGTAAGTCCGTAGGAGTCGTGCCACCCGCCATTTTAAAGGTAATTGAATGTACTTTCATTTAAAAATAATTAAAAGGATTGATTCCAAACTTATTAAGTCTTTAATGCAAAATACTTCATACTAGTCAAAACCGTATGTCACGTTTTAACATAAAACTAGCTTTTTGCTAAAGGTCTCAAGTCGGACATCTTAAGTAAATGAATCTTTGAAAAATGGTTTCATTGACTTGATATTAATTAATTCTTGAATTGGGGAGGAAAATTATTTTCAAAAACAAAATCGAGCAAGTATATGTTGTTGTATCTAACACGCTAAACAACTACGAATATCGTTATGTGTAATATGCTAAATGATTATTTGGTTTTGATTGTTTGCTTATGTTATAATGTTTTAGTAACTCACTTAGATATGTAGACTAAGTTGATTAATCATGTGTGACGAAAACAATTGTTTTACACAATTATCCTTCCAAAGGTTCTAGTGTTAAAATACGCCACCTTAAAATATTTAACACTTTTTCAACATGACTTCTAAAACATTACATGCACTTATCTTGATTGGCCATAGGTTGCCTAATCAAGAGAAAGGTTTATAATAATACATTATTATTTAAGTAAAAGAAAATGTATCTTTGAACCTTGCATGTATTTGAACACACACACTAATTGATTCAAACATGTAGTCATAAACTATTTTTTCATAAGTTATGTATTGTATAAAAATGGTTAGGGTAATTATTTTTGTACTTATGAAATGTCAAAGACTATTCATATTATACATAATAATAAATAGTTTTCACACACTAAATAAATGGCAATCTTGAATCATTAAGTTAACATGTCATTATTAGTAACCTCACACATATAACAAGTATTATATTTGATGGAGCACATTCCATAAAATCTTTACTTAGTCTCTTTATTAAAAAGAGTGGTTGTGAGGGTCAAGAAAGATTTTGAGCTTATATCGATTCATTATTCAAAATATGATTGATATCATTATCGAATCTAATTGACAAGTTTTTGAGTGTGGACATGAAATTGGAATCATTATTTGTCTAGCTTCAAGATATAACAAAATATATCATCTTGAACCTACATACTCAATCACACTCGATTGGTATGAAAATAATAACGTCCTTATCAAGACGAAAAGAATATGCATCGGATCATAACTCACACTTGTGTTGATGATGTCATATTGAGTCTTCTTGTCCAAAGGTTGTGTTCCAAACATTAAACTAATATGTTTAAAAGGTGCTTAAAATACACAACGAAGTAGGATTGACGACTTGGATGTTTCATCTGAAATATTCAAGCAATTTACATTGGAACGCAATTTGTAAATGTGTCACTTCCAAAAATCCAAACACGAGCAAACATACAACATATGTAGCCTTTGCTCATGAACGAGTCAAGACTCAAAATCACATGTCAAGTAAAAATACTACATATAATACATCATCAATCTTCAAGAAGATAACATGTATCTAAAAAGGATAATTTATACAACGTGTGTCACTACATAAACAAGTAAAATTTGTAAATCACATTTTAACTAAAAATACTTGTTTTCATTAGTAACTCATAAGAGTGAAAAGATTATTCTCTTAAATAAGCATGTTTGTCAAATGATACAATATGTTTTCTCTCAATAATCCAAAGTAAAAGATTACAAGATCTATCAAGGCAAGTAACCCTTATTAGACTCTCTTTCTCAAGATTTACTATGGAGTATTCTTGAAACCAAAATATGCTAAAATATCAACTCAACAAACAAAGATGTCATCTATAAGGTTATGTAATACACCATCGAAACCAAACAATCTATAAATCTCAAACACGTGATTTAAATACCGCACTTGCTTTTGTTAGGATGTTGTGTAAGACATGTCGTTTTCATTAAACGACTTTTAAAATATTGATAGTTGAGTTACATTAGCACATGTATTAGCGGAATCGGCTAATATCATCTTTGGAAAACTTCGATGGGAAAATATAGGAATTCTAATTCTTCTAATATGAGAATGGCTACTGGAGAACCTATTGCACTAGAAACTCATTTGACCTAACGGTTGAATTGCTTCCGGAGAGAAGTTGGGTTTGTGGTAAGCCCGTAAAAATGGTCGTGTTTAGCCGTAATTGAGCACCGCTAGTAATAGTCTCATATCCATTCTCTAAATTGAAAAATTTTCCATTCCTACATTTGACAAAAGATGTTTTACATCGATGATCTTTGTCTCCCGTTAGAAGTGCACTTTAAACAAGTAGTAATTAGGATTTTTCTTAACAAACCTAGATTACTTGCATATATGTGTTTAATATATGTAAATAACATCTTGCACTTATATGATTAAATTTCTTCATGCTTCCTTAAATGCTCAATGCCTACTTGCTTTATTATTGAATGCATGTTCATTAGAAAGATCTTGCTTTGAATTTGCTTTTCTAATGCCATATTCTTGATATATGTCCATGATATATGCTCTTATGTGCTAAATGTCAACATGTTTTACTTAATGCGTGTCTTCATAGTAATCATATTTTGTATGCATCTCTTTACATGGCTTACATGTTATTTATGCACCTAAACTATATTGGACTAGGTATGCCTTTCATGATACCTCCTAGATGTCATATAGTCTTACACGCTAATATCTTTGACTATTATGTGATGCATGTTTAAATGACTTATATGCTTTCTTTGATTCTTAGGTAACTAGGCTTATTCCTCCTAACACTAGATCATAATCTTCCTTTAGGGTGTCTAGTGTCACAATCCCACCTTATTACCTAAACCATTCCTTAATCATTTGATTACTCGTAATCTGGGAAAAACAGAAAACTGGAGAGACTCTGCACCTTACTGACGACGGTCCCTTAGTGCATTGGCAGTCCCTTATCTTTAAAGGACCGTCCAGTGATTTAAAGGACCGTCCCCAGTTAAGGTGTCACGAACTGGTTCACTGCTTTTCCTCTTCTGCAATACTTTGAACCATCCTGCATCATGCCTTGTCAAAAACTCACAAAGAAGCATCTTCCGCATAACCTTTCATCACTCAAACCTCAAACCACCAATGTGAAATGAAAAACCGAGTCATCCTTTGTTCTACCAATATCAAGTCATCCACCATTTCCATGCCCTCAAAGAAACCAAGAGTCAATATCATTGTAAAACCCACATATTCATATCATGATTTAATGACTAAAATAGCCTCCAATTTGAAATTTTGAAGAATTAAGTACGTTTACCAAACAAGCCGGAATAGAAAACCGTTATTGTACAATCACAAATGTGATCATGTAACTTCAAGTAAATCAAATTTGAGCTACTACAATATTATATAAACTTAAGAATGTGAAATTTGGATAAAAACATAAGTGTTGCACGTTACGTGACCTAAAGGGGTCCAAAAACATTAAAACTTGTACATAACCTTAAAAATACATTACCATGACTATCCTAAGTTATTTTAGTTAATAAAAATGATAAATTTGACCAATTTTCCCCCCTGGCCGTGAGTTTGAGGATGGGATCAAATCCCATGATTTTTGCCCATTTACCAAATTTAAATTTAACAATTTCCCTTAATTCCATTTAACCTAAAAAAATAAATAAAACCATTCCTTCTTCCCTGGAAATTTTGTACGCCTCCTCCATCAACCCTAACACCATCCACATCAAAATATTGCCCTTGAATCATTGGTGATTATTGGTACGCACTCGTGAGAGGATTTGGTACACGTAGGGATCCATTTGGAGGTTTTTGAAGGCATCCTTCTTGTGTTTTCTTTCCCATTCGAGCCTACATCACCACTAAGAAGAGTTTGGTATCTTCTAATTTAATTATTGTTCATCTCTTTCAATTCCTTTCATCATGAATATCATTATACTCAAGAACCAAAAACATATGAATTGATATACAATATATACATAAATCGACCCATATTAATTTCGATGAGGAAATTGATAAACTTTGATTAACTTGATGATATGTTGATTAAAACATGCTTGTGGTAACATTTGAATACATAAATACGTTTGTTTGAATCAAAACCGGATTGTTTGCTTGTTCTTATTTTGGCCGCCACCTAGGGGTTCACCATGGATGAATTTTATTGTTAATTTGATGATTATATGTAATTGATGCTTAACTTCATAATTAGATTGATTTGGTATTTTATGTGATTGATTTGTTTGGTTAAATTGATGAAAATGGGATTTTGGATACATGTATGGATTGACCTATATCTTACTATATGAGTTCTTGATGATTTTTGATGTTTGATGATGATAACATGTTTATAATGATGATATGATATGAATTAGATAATTAGTTGGTTGATTTTTGAATTAAAAGGAGTAAAGGAATTTGGTTTTTATGTATTGTAATTCTGGACAGATTTGATAGCTGAAAATGTGTGCATCATAAGACAAAATCGGTAACTGGTTAATTCATAAATTTTTCTTGTAAACTCAGTTTAGGGTCCTAATTAAATGTTCCAATTGATTTGGAGGTGATTGAGGTTGATTTGGGTGTATTTTTGAATTTTGTGTGATGATATGTCAAATCTGTGTTTGCAGAAATTAAATTCAGTAGTGGTTTTTGATTTTTCATTTTCAAACCGTAAGGAGTTAGGAGCTCTCCTTTTACTGGGGTAATATTTGGGTTATGTGTGACTTACTGGAATTTTTGTGAATTTTTATTAAGGTGTTTAAATGGGTATGTTAAGTGCAAACTTTCTGCATATTTGTGCAGCTAGTTTTCTGGGTAGGTCTGGGAAAACGATTTTTCGTATAGAGTTACACTTAAAAATAAAATCTGGGAAAATTCATGTAGACTCTCAAGACATATGTGCTTCTGTGAGAATTTTGGTGATTTTTATTTTGGACTTCTGATACGTTTTAAACAATCCGTTTTGTGGGCTAAATTCTGTGAGAAAACCGGTCATTTTTATATACATATGTCTAATGTGTTACCTTGATGGTTTGGTGGCTTATCGCATGTCTGATGCGCGTGGATTGCAACACGCACTACGTTTTACCTCTCGAGGGATCTCGAGAAGCTTGCAATCCCCACCAGGCAGTGTACCTGACCGATGTAGTATAGTGTAGTGGCAAGTACCGGGGGATTGATCGTTCTCTCACAGGGAATAGTGTTCGTTAGGCTAAAGGCTACTCTAATCTAGGTCTAAGGGTGGAAGAAGATTCTTTTTGTATTTTTATATTTTATGAAAGCAGTAATGTTGAAACCTAGGCCTCTAGACCTTTTGAGCCTTTTATGAATCGTTAGACCAGTTGTGTAATCACAACCAATCTATGTGAATCTCTATATGCGGAATAATAAACAAGAACAGAAAATACTAAAACACTTTTGATCCTCTATGGATCTATATTACTATTGATCAAAAACGTGCATAATACAAGAGTCGGGGTCTCCTTTTATAATGAAGGAACCCTAGTAAACCCTAACTCTCTACACAAGAAAACTAATTGATATGCACTATCTTTTCCTAATATATTTCATGCATATCCTAACAGACTAATACTTTCAAATATTCTATCTCTAATACTTCGGATTTATAACACATCCGAAGCAACCAAAACATAACATCAGAAGGAACTAATATAACTTCAGTGGCAATCACTTCTTCAGCGGGAACCACATACTCATCAGCGGGAACCACATACTCATCAGTGGGAACTGGTTCCTTCCGAAATATAAAATTCCCAACAATCCTCCCCTAAACTTGATTTTGACTTGTTAACTTCAAGTTTCTTTTGAGCCTTTACTGTCTTTGAGGAAGGATTGTCCAAGGAGTAGCAAAATCGACATCTTTGATAGAAATGATTCCAGTAGCACAGCATCCTATCCACAGCAACAGAACAGCAGTAAAACAGAGTAGATTTGATGAGCCTTACAAGTAGCGTACATCGACTTCTTGGCTAGGCTAGGTATTGGTGGAACATGATACCATGGAGTTATAGTACCAGTCGTAACTCTTGGAACGTAAATCAAAGGGGATTAGATTACGCTAATGATTTATGGCGAAATCATCCAGCCATTGAACACGGTCTTGATCTGTATTTACCTGTAGCGTTTGTCAGGACTAGCAATTCTTAGGTGAGAAATGAATCACCTTTTTGGTGAACTGAAAGTAACCAAAATTGTATCCACGTGCCTTTACAGAAGCATCATCCTTGTCGGGTATATGCAAATTCTAGGAAGTCCTATAAAGAAGAAATACATTGTGAATTGGGCACCATTCAACGTCTTCAGCTGATGAAGATGGGTGGAGTTGAGACATGCAACTGATTTAAGCAAACCATTACAGCTATCAAACAGACTTTGATGTTCTTTACCATAAGCTTGTAACCCTTGGGATAGACCAACCTTTGATGGAACAGAACATCATGGTGAGCTGATAACATATAACTCGTACCTGCATAGGCAAACAGAGAATCTACAACATATGGTTAGCACAAAGTTTTTTTTTTTTTTTTTTTTTTTTTTTTTTTTTTACTATTTAAAACAATAAGAAGGAAAAAGAGGATAAAGAAAATAATAAAGTAAATTCTTACAAGACATGAGGATGCTCAGATATGCTTTGTAGCTGCAATCTCTCTTTATTGATCCT